>JAODUP010000119.1:1030000-1072500 GCA_025642065.1 Paralvinella palmiformis | reverse complement strand
ATTGAGAGAGTTTCTGATGAAAACACAACAAATATTGGCCAGAGATCTCGGATTATGAGTAATAAGATATAAATATTGGACATTATCCTCAATCCCACCCGGATCATAGGAGATCGTCTTCCGGAAATCATGACCGCATAAAAAAGAGACCAGCGTGTCTAAATTGTCATGACAGTGTTCTATGAGCGTCCGGATGCGCTCGGGATCACTGCCGGCATGCTGTAACAAGATGGCTGTCGGCAGATAGAATTCTGCCAGAGCCAGACGACAAGGATTTCGTCCCTGACAGTCCTCCGCTCTAATACTCGCTCCCCCTCTCAGCAGATCCAGAATGACCCGGAATGCTGTCTTCGTCGGTGCCTGGAGAGCGGCTGTGTGTAGCGGAGTCAGTCGACCTCTGGCGGCAATATTTACGTCTGCTCCGGAATTGAGAAATATCCTGATGACATTTGAAGACTGGGCTTCTACAGCTTTATGTAGAGCTGTTCCCTCTCTAGTCGTGTTCACGTTAATGCTGATTCCAGATTTGATCAGGATCTGGACGATATCGGACATACCTCTCTTAGCAGCGCGCATTAGAGGAGTCCAGTCGTGGTACGCACGTCCCGGATCAGCGCCGTGCTCAAGAAATATCCGGATGCATTCCGGACATCCAGACTTCAGGGATACGTCGAATGGCGTTTGATCAAACGCGTTACGACATCTGACTGATCCAGTATCGCCTTCTAACAAAGCCACGAGTATATCCGGATCGTCCTTCTTGGCAGCCACATGCAGAAGTGTATTGCCCATTCTTCCCGGAATGCGTAAGTCACAGCGAGCATCCAGAGATCGCAGAGTTCGGATAACTTCAAGGTGACATTTGTCAAGGGCTCTCGAAAGGGCATTTTCGCCACGTTTATCACTGATGTTAACTACGGCACCGTGATTGACCAATAACCTAATTATATCCGGGTGACCGCTGGATGCTGCTAGCATGACTGGGGTGATTCCGGATCCGTCTTCGACGTTGGCTGATATGCCAGCATTGAGGATCAACTGGCAGAGATCCAGACTTCCCGTCATGACCGCTTCGTGGAGACAACTTCTTCCTGTGGAACGCATCTGGATCACGCCAACCTCATTATTAATGAACATCATCGCGATGTCCAGGTGGCCGCCGGAAATGGCGTCCATTAACAAACTGGATGTTGTTTCCATGATGACTGCCGCCGACAAACCGGAATTTAGGATTTTTTTGACGTATGCGCTGTCACCTCTCCTAACAGCATCGGAAATGGCGGTGACAAGGTGGGCAGGGGACTGATGTGTGTCTGTCAACATTGTGTCTGATGAATTGGACACTTTTATGACATCTGTCAACTCGGTTATGATTCTGAAGGACAATAACCATGTCGTTGTCAAATTGGATTCATGATGATAGTTAATTATTCTTGCCAATTGATGTAATCAAATTACACGAGTTAAGTACAATATGTAAATCTCTTTCACAAATCTCTGTCTACCCTATATGTGGGTGTGTTTAAACATAGTTACCGAGACAAATCCGGTCGCTCATCCATACCGTAGGTGTAATATATGAATGACGTTTGATCTTTGACATGTCCTAATTAAAAGCGAAAAGAAAACATCACAATATATTGTAAATGAATTTAGAAAATGTCTTACATTAATTCAATATGACGTTATGACTAATGAAGTGCTTATTACGTTATGACAATAACGACAAAAGACTACCATATATAGCCTTAGGTCACAGTGCATGACATTTAAGCTTTGTTGTTACAATATAATTAACGCATCTTATCGGCATACTTGACACATAACAACAGTACTCACATCCACTTGTATCGGAAATCATAGCATCAGTCTAAGATGACACAGAAAGTGACAAAATACCATTTATCAGATACATTTATCGATCTCGTGCATGACATATATTCACATGATCCAAACGTCATAAACCGCCATCTACCGAATGGTTGTTAATGAGCCTTGTATTCACGTGATGGAGCCACTGTATATATATATATATATATATATATATATATATATATATATATATATATATATATATATGGTCCAACTTTTATCTAAAAAACTACTTATTATAATTTAGATATCGGGTAGAAAAAATTTTGGTTGTGAGAATAGTTAACTATTTATGACGACAACAACAACAGTAAAATAAATACAAATCGTGTACCTAATAGTAGTTGTAGTAATTGTTGCAGTACTAATACTACAACAACCATGAAGAAGTATTAGAAGTAGTATTAGAAATAGTAGGATTATTATTAGTATTAGCAGAAGCAGTAGCAATAGTAAGGACTGGTAATAGGGATGATAATAGTAGTTGTAGTAACAGGTGGAGTTATAATAGTAGTAGTTGCAGCAGTAATAACAACAGAAGCAGCAGTATTATTATTATTATTATCATCATCATAAAAATCACCATTATCATTATTATTATTATTATTGAAATGAGTTGCGAGTGGTTTATTCAACTTCGGTTCTAGTTATATCTAGGTCACGTGACTAAGGGAGACTCATTGGAGAGACATCCCGCAGCCATAAGTATAGGTTGTAATCGAACCTACAACATGGATGTTTCCAGGATATTCTTATTACAGATGAATTATTATTATTATTATTATTATTATTATTATTATTATTATTATTATTATTATGCTAAAATTGCTAATTTTAATACTACCTATAGTAATAATAATAATAATAATAATAATAATATTTGTTATATCTCCGACGTCAGATGATGAAAATACACGTTGAACGTAAAATCGGAGTCCTTGATAAGAAAGTGATATCATTATCTAGGTCACAGGTCATAACCCGAACTTCCCAGTCACAAATCTGTCACCATGTCTACTTATCATCAACACTTCTCCGATCCCGGCTTCCTCGAGTGCTAATTCACTTGATTTTCGCTTGATTTCAAACGCATTCACCGAGAAGTACTCTCCATCGATTGTACCATTTATTGTTTCTAAGACGTCGTTTTCCTTTTTCTTGCTGATGTAGTGCCATTTTACATTACGCCATCTGTGTCTGTTAGTTGGGCGCCATGTTTTATGGTCGGTATCCCTCACCGGGTCATGTTCTAGCCATTTGGTGACGACTACAAACAATTCTCTTATCCCACGAGGAGAGGCAATACTTCAAGTACGCTCTCGCCGCAAGATGGAGCCACCTTCTGTTGGCCGGGCTAGTCCGATTGATGGCGGTCTGTGTGACGATAAGGGAATTTTGTGGATGTCATCGATTAAACGTCCGGGCATAACATCCCAGTGTCGATAGGTGGCGTGACAGACGGAGTACTTGTATGTGGCGACAGCCGTGACAGACGGATCTTTGTCACGGACGAGACTGTTCTCTATCCTCTTTGGTCAGTGACAAATAGATCTAGTTTGAAACAAACTTGAAACAAATCATCTTGGTTGAAAGTTTAGCGTTAGGAATGTTTACCAAGAGACTGTCTGTCTGTCTGTCTGTCTGTTTGTCTCTCTCTCTCTCTCTCTCTCTCTCTATATATATATATATATATATATATATATATATATATATATATATATATATATATATAGGTGTTTTAACCACAGCTAATTACTGCTGAATATAAACTGTAGTGTCAAAGTAGTTATCTTGTATTTGTGTTAACTCAATACTGAACACACACACGTGAACTAGTTGTTGCCCACCTGATGAAGTCCAAGACTATTTTTTGTGTGGAGATGTTTGTATAGCTTAGGTTCATGCAAGATTTATTTACGTATAGATTTATGGAGGTATAGAATTTAAAGGATGTTTAGGTGTTGATGTTCTGAGCCAGTGCTGCCATATATATAATATATATATATATATATATATATATATATATATATATATATCCTAACATACACGCACACATATACATATACACACACACACATACAAGTTTATATATATATATATATATATATATATATATATATATATATATATATATATATATATCGTCATCAATACTGATAGGACTCACCACCATGGCCACCGCGTGTCTATCTCCCTTATTGATCGTTATCAGCAGAATGGCAATTAATTCTTTAATAACAAACATTATAGATTTGTTTGAGAAGCTCCTAGACGCAGACATCTTCTCGTTTTGTCTTCTCATTTAAAGTTAAACGACTCGCTGATGTTGTCCCTTTTTGCCGCCACTTTTTTTCGGTCCGCCTTCTTCCAGAGAAATGAGCGCTTCGTGTGTCGTCTGCTTTCATTAACGTCGACAAAACATATCGATTCTTCTTTCTGCAGTTTTCTGGCAAACAATTAAGAACGTCTACAGAAGAAAAACAAATGTGCCGCTTTATCGATGAGAACTCTTCCTCGTGTACAGCCTTCAGCGATTTATGTGTGATTGTGTGGCACATACCCCCCTTCTTTCTCTTTTGTGTGTGTGGGTGTATATATATATATATATATATATATATATATATATATATATATATATATATATATATATATATATATATTTTGGGTGTTTATTTATATATATATATATGGTGTGTGTGTGTGTGTGTGTGTGTGTGTGTGTGTGTGTGTGTTGCGTGTGCGTGTGAGTGTGCGTGTGCATGTGCGTGCGTGTCCTTAAATGGGTAGGATGTAGTATATTATAAAATTCACATACCCACTCACTCACTGACCCAAATACCCCTCCATCCACTTACTGACTCATGACAATATCAACAACAACAACAGCAACAACAACAACAACAACAATCCTCCCACCATTTCAACATCCCACTGATGACATCTATCTCGCTTTACTTGAAGTCGTCACCTCAACGTACACTCAATAGCCTAGCTCTTCTTACCTCATTACCTCAACATTCTCATCGACACGATGAGGATGGCCTTAGAGGACAGCAGAATGTGATAGAATAAGGACAAGCGACAGTAGTAGAGGGAGGAGTAAAGGATGGAGAATGTTTTAGGCATGTATGCCCGAGGCATGTAAAGTCGACGCCATATTTGTCTAACTGGGCCGGATTATCCCATCTCCAACCTTCAGGACATTGGATGACATCTTTTAATAGGACAGCCACTTGCTGAGTGGGACGAGTAGTTGTCGTCCGAACCGTGTCGCGGATCGATATCTCCGGCTGACAACCAGAATCCAGGTCGATGTCTCTAGCTGGAGGAGCACCTCTCAAGATCCGGATCGCCTCGAAGAAGGCCGAAATAAATACAGAAGGACCGACGATAGCGAGTCCGGAACGACCCACATTATTCGGTCCATCGTATATTTGTCCACATTAATACGATTAATTTTCACTTCGTCCCAGCCAAATTCTGGTGATCGCCCGTTAAGTGGATGGTAATTTCTTACGAGTATGTTTGTCTGAGTGGACCACTCCAAGTGCTCATAATGGACATGTTGAAATGGTAACCCTCTTACAAACACGCGCACACACACTTACACATACGCACACACACACACACACACACACACATACACACATAAACATACACACACACACTTACTTCCACAGACACATACATATACACACACGTACACGCATACACATATACACAACATGCACACATACATCTACACATACATATACACATACACACATACAAGAGAGCGATCGAGCGAGACCTAATTTTTAATGGAGTTTGTGGTTGTTTCAAAAACTCAATGTCGTAATTCTGTTAATTTTCTCCGAAATTGGCTCTGACTTACTGTTGACCCACACAGAGCCCTTTTCCCACAGTTTAGTTGAGTCGCCATTAAGTTTTGAAAATTTCACTCCTTTATGTAGAAGACTGGACCATTCTTTGTCCTTGAGGAGAATGTGAGGGAACGAGAAGGCCAAAGCCTTTTATGATGGCGTTATGATGGATGTAACACTCTCGTTGTCGGTAATTGATACAAATATTCTCAAGCAGACACCCATCAATTAGTCGATGGTCGAGCAGAGTTCACCCCCACTGTCGTCACTTTGCTGGCACTACCTACACGTTTCAGCTCCCAGGGGGGCATGACGCAGCGAAACTTTGCAGACGGAAACTTATCAAATTCCGAAATCGCTGCCAGCTAGCGACTTCCGGTTGGATGAAGAGAGCTATGTGATGACGTAAAGAAGTCATCCAGCCTTTTAATGATAACGATATGAGCTGATCTGATCGACAGTTACTGAATATTAAACATCACATAATATGTATCTATACAACTGAATATATTTTACACATATTCTTTAAATCATATGCATACACGCAAACGCACACATGCACATACACACATGCACACACGTCGTCATATATGGCTACACTTATACACAAAACAAAGGACACACGCGCGCGCGCGTACACACACACACACAAACACCAGTAAGACATTACACATGTCTCAGCCATATGTTACCTAACATATCTACCACTAATATTCTCACCTATTACATAAGAAGCCATATACACACCTATATGACCTGGTGTATTACTGACATATATAATAAGAGTTTAATGGCTTCACACCATATACACCTGTTTCTTCCATTCGTACTCAAATGAACTCCGGACACCGACATCACCGCAGTAGTAATGACGTCATCGTGTCTGACTTTTTTGCCGATGGCGGAAACAGAAGACGCCACCTGGTGATGGCGTCTGTACGATCGTCAAGGAGGGGTTAACACGTGATTGATATAAAAATATAAACTTTTGATAATTATCACAAAACTGATAAATAACAGGAAATAGAGAGGTTTGGTGATCAATTAGTGACACGTCATAGTTAGTGATCGTTCTGAATGTTAGGGATGAATTAGTTGTTGATCATCATCATCATCATTATCATCATCATCATCATCATCATCGTCGTCATTATTATCATATTATGTTGTTGTTGTTATCATTTTTATTCCTTATTTATTATTATTATTATTATTATTGCTTGTTGTTGTTGTTGTGGTGGTGGTGATCATTAGTCGTGTTGTTGTGCTTGTTGTTCCTCTTGTTATTGTTGCTGTTGTTCTGATGATGTTCGTATTTATGTTGTTGTGGTGTTTGTTGTGGTCTATATTGCTGCTGTTTTGGAGTTTTATCGTGGCTGTAGCCACTATCGTTATGGTTGTTGTTGTTATTGTTGTGGTTGTTGTTATACTAGTTGTAGTATTGTTGTTATCGTATGGTGGTATACGCAGCTGGAACCATTACTGTTATTAATGTTGTTGTTATTGTTCTAGTTATTATTATTATTATTATTATCGTTGTTATTGTTGTTATCGTTGATGTTGGGGGGGTGGTAGTGTTATCGTTGCTGTTACTATATTTGTTGTAGCTATCAAATATATTTGATCTACTGTCAAAAAAAGTGTGCCCCAGCTAACAATCACACGTTATTACCTGTAATTAAGACCATGTCACACCTGTCTCAGCATACAGTCTTATACTGTTATATGTGCCCTATCCTACAGTGGCGCCCCCGTAGTACACCAATCATCACTGTACCTGAACATTCAAAGTGCAGCCACTTTTTAGTATGACAAAAATTCGCTATATTCAGGGGACGCCACCATATCAGTTGATACCTAACTACCTGTGCATGGTATTATGTAGTAGATAATGACCGTCATGGAGGGTGTGTGTGTGTGTGTGTGTGTGTGTGTGTGTGTGTGTGTGTGTGTGTGTGTGTGTGTGTGTGTGTGTGTGTGTGTGTGTGTGTGTGTGTGTGTGATAAGGAGAAGTAGTACACAATGACTAGTACCTGAAGTCGGCGTAGGAAGCCGAGACACCATGTGATGTGGTAGATAACGAGGTTGGTGGAGGAGATTAGAAGTGTATCCTATTTTCGATGTCTAAAACTCGTTCGTATCAGCCAACTGCTAAAAGGTGTTTTTCGTATCAATAATAATGACTACGTCAGTATTTCTACTGAGTTTTAGGTAAATGGTATGGTGTGTTTTATTTATAAAAAAATATATATGGTATCTTATTTATAACACATGCACACACGCACAAACACACACATAGGCACACAGTCCCCCCCCCACACACACACATACGCATCACACACACATACACATATATGGCACCACTATCACTACCGCCATCACCCAACAACAACAACAACAACAACAAACATATGTAAATGTAAATATTTTACTACCTCATTTGTACACTCGGTAGGCTAAATGGACAGAACGACTTCCAAACTTAATGAAGCTAAGTGAAAGATGAAACACCCATCAAACATAGTCCAATCTGGACTAGAACCCATATGTTAGAGGTCTATGGTCAAACGAGCTATCGATTGGGGCGTGACAAAACGCCTCCATTATATAACTTGATACATATTTAAAGAAGTGTATAGTGAGGGGGGGTGTTATATAATAAGCTAGATAATGACCGGTGGAATGGGGGGGGGGGGATTTACTTCTATGTGCCTTGATCCCGAAGCCAGAACTGTATCAAAAGCTTATCCCACCCCACCCCGACCCCAGTCATTATATGCCACATCACACATGGTGGCTCCCTCTCGGTGAACCGATCGTAACGCCTCAGAGCCACACCTATTGTTACCATTGCAGAACGGCGAGTAAAGTAACTCGGGGTAAATCTCGACGATTGTCATCGGATTTCGTGACACTTTAATCTTTGTTTCCGACTGATGACGACAGCGGAACTGGCCGAATAAATCTCACTATCCAGAGTGTTCTTTTATCGTCCACAGTGGCCTCCCAATGGCCGACCAAACAGTGGCTTCTGTCTCTATGTTAGAACAACATGTGACAGTTTTCATAATGTCTAACGGACAGGGAACTAATTTGTCTGCCAATGTTTGCTAAACCGAGGAAATTCGATTTATCCGTTTTAATTTAGCTACCAGAATGAAGTGGTCTGAGCTGGTTTGGGGAAGGTTGGGGGGGGGTGATTGGGTTGAGGGGAGGTTGGAACTGAAATAAGCAGCGGATAATATTTGTGATTCAGTGATTAAGGATATGTTCGTAATAGACGGCCATTGGACTATGACCTTGGACCAGTTTGCTGAAGGTATTTCACCAAAAGCCGCTTTAGCGAAGAACATATACATGATGGTATGATATCAGACTTCGATGTAAAGGTCTCAGTATGAGAGAGTGAGTGAGTGTGTGTGTGTGTGTGAGAGAGAGAAGTATATATATATAGATAGATAGAGAGAGTAGTGTGCGTGTGTGTGTGTGTGTGTGTGTGTGTGTGTGTGTGTGTGTGTGTGTGTGTGTGTGTGTGTGTGTGTGTGTTTTAGCTGTGTATAATAAGGCACAGGCACAGAGAATCTCGATCCGTGAATTCAAACTCTGGACGTTTCTTCATGTGTCTGTATAGGGGTTGACTGTTGTTGTTGTGAGAATGTGATGTAGTGAGTGAGATGGTGGTGGTGGTGGTGTATGTGTGTGGGTATGTGTGTGTGTGTGTGCATTTATACGAGTGTGGATGTGGAAATATGGGGCGGACGGGGACTATATCCGCAAGAAACTTCATATATATATATAAAAATGATTAAGTAATATTTAGTTCAATAACCAACCTAGCAACAATAACAACAATAACAACAACATTACGGTGTTTAACACCTGCTCATTCACTAATTATCATCATAACAGTTCTAACAGGATATTACTGAACATCATATTTAGTGATAATCTAATTAATAAAATAATATATTACAATCGTTTTAGCTTGGGTTTCATCGACGTATGACGAGAGATAAAGCTACAGCGATCGTCTCAGACTTAAATTTATACATCGGTAATATTACAAATATAGATTTACATTTATCTAATGAAGACGAACGAGATAGGACATTTAATTTCTGCGATAGATGCTGGCCATGGATCTCTCTGATTCTCCTCGTAGTAATTCTATTAGAAAGTTGGAAGAGATAATTAGTTCTAGAAGAAGTCGACAGATGTCTCTGGGATGGAGGGCTCATTAATTATTGACGTCAACAAAATGTCCCCGTGCCGTCGATGGTACGCGTGTGTTGTGTGGCTTTTGGAGGAAGCACGGCCAGACATAAATATGTCGCTGGCTTATAAGAGATTTTATGCCACATCAACTCGCTTTATAAACAGTACTTTAAATAGGACGAGATACCGATTGGAGAGGCCGTTAGTGAGTGAGTGAGTGAGGAAAGAGTCGCAGTGCGTGAGGAGGAGTGGTGTATGGTGGCTGGTGGTGGTTGGTGGAGGAAGCACGGCCAGACATAAATATGTCGCTGGCTTATAAGAGATTTTATGCCACAGTCATCGTTTCATCAGTACAAGTAGGTCGAGTACCGTTGAGTCAGCCAGAAATTAGTCAGTCAGTCAGTCAGTCAGCCAGTCAGTCAGTCAGTCAGTCAGTCAGTCAGTCAGTCAGTCAGTCAGTCAGTCATTTGGATGGTATATCAAAACGGGTAGACAGGAAGTCAATGAGTAATTAATTCATTAATTCATTTATTCATTCGATAACTCACTCACTCAATATAGCAGCAGCAACAACAACAACAATAATAAACAACAACAACAACAAACCCTCTATTCTGATCATAGAGGTATAACATCAATCATCACCTTAGTTCCAGCCAGAGTCCCCCCCGGTACAAATCTCTCTCTCTCTCTCTCTCTCTATATATATATATATATATATATATATATATATATATATATATAGTCAGAGTGCCATATTAGAAAAAACCCACTCCAATACGCCTCCTGGTAGTGTCCTACGACTTGCCACTCCTGACAAAGGTAACCCTTTTGCTCCAGAGATTGCCATTCATCTTAAGGGGGGGTGACAGGTAGAGACCAAAACCCCTCAGACAGTAGCCAACTTAAGAGATAAGTTAATTACTTTAATTATGGTGACATTTCTGGAATAATTGACATCTGTCAGCGGCACCTTTGAAAAAGAAAACATCATCCACTTTGGTTGGAATATTAGCTCACTACGACATAGACTGGTACAGGTTAATTAAAACTAAATCAATCTTCTACTTAAATAGCTTAGCTAACTTAGCCAGTAAGTGTCAGAATGGAGGGGGGGCTCGGTGAACGCGGGTGGGTGTGTGTGAGTGAGTCAGTCAGTCAGTCAGTAGATCCGCGCGACATTTAACACCTACCGTCCACCCTCTCTTCAAATAAATACAATATCGCCATCTGTATACATGCATATATCACCATATGTGTACATACATGTATCACCATATGTATGCATACATATATTACCATTTGTATACATAACTATATCACCATCTGTATACATATATATTAACATATATTTATAGAACGTCAGAACTATAAGGAAAATGATTGAGCTATCGTCAAATTAAAACAACTTGAAATTACTGATTCCCATAAACGCCCATGTTACGATCCGTTGTGAGTGAATGAGGTGGTGAGTCAGTAAGTGGGTGGATTTTTTACCTGTTCTAAACCTAGAACTTAAGGAGATATCGATTAAAGGCGTTGTCTGATGTATCAACTATGGTTTCCTTTTAAACATTACTCCTCCAAAGTGTCATATTATTTATATTGATTATATATATATATATATTATATATATATATATATATATATATATATATATATATATATATATATATTATACCGTGTGTACAGTAACACTGGTCTTTTCCGCTAGTCGTGACCATATTTTTATATTATAAACCAAACAGAATCACTTTTAATGCTTCAGCCATTATATTTCTTTCCGTCTTAACTCCTCTAGAGATTACTGTAGCCAATGGATGACGTTAGTCGGTGACATTAATACGTCTATAGACAGGAAGGTTTATAGAGAGAAAAAGCGTCTAGTAATCAGCTGATTTAACATCAATCACGTGTATCATAATACACGTCCATATTGTATGTGGTCAGTGGCCTTCAGGAATTATGGGAACGCAAACGACCCAATTACCAAGTGAAGCATGACATGGTATAATTTGAACACTGTATCTGGATTTAGATTTAGACTTAGATGATGCTGATGTTGACGAGGATGACGATGATGATAATGATGATGTTGTTGATGATGATGATGATGATGATGATGATGATGATGTTGACGAGGATGACGATGATGATAATGATGATGTTGTTGATGATGATGATGGTGATGGTGATGTTGATGGTGATGACGATGATGATAATGATGATGTTGTTGATGATGATGATGATGATGATGATGTTGACGAGGATGACGATGATGATAATGATGATGTTGTTGATGATGATGATGGTGATGGTGATGTTGATGGTGATGACGATGATGATAATGATGATGTTGTTGATGATGATGATGGTGATGGTGATGTTGATGGTGATGACGACGACGACGATGATGACGACGACGACGATGATCTGTAACTTCGTTGCCCGCCAGGTGTCGCTGCCGATGATCGATTCGATAACGGCACTACGAAGACGACGCCAACAGTTGTTGACCTTGACGTCTTTCGGGTCACGGTCTATCCGATTCCGGATTATCCCGGCTCGGACGAGCACGTCGCCAGAGGTCGATCAAAGAGATAATAGAACGTGATTGGCTAACAAACAACTCCTCAGTAACATTAACTAGATCCCTCTTCCCTCTAACGCCATATTGTCGACCTAATCACAAACAGACCCACACTTTGACTTCGATGAATATTGTTAGACAAAATGGCGCTTTCCGTACCTCCCCTCTGTCTCGACTCAGAGAACAAGATTCTATAAGCCGCTCTAACAGGTTGTGTTTCTATAGAAAACACACACACCCTCCTCCTATATATATACACACACTCTCTCTATCCCTTCCCACTCATCCTATCCCTATCTATCTATCTATCTAGCTAGCTATCTATCCATCCATCCATCCACCCACCCACCCATCCATCCATCCATCCATCCATCCATCCATCCATCTATCTATCTATCTATCTATCTATCTATCTAGAAGCTTTTCTCCTACAACAGCTTACCTATAGCCGATAATCTGACATTTATCTACGACCGTTCAAGTGTTTCAGTCGTCACCAAATCACTTTGTTGGACCAAGGAGAGGCAGAAAAAGGACAACATTCGGTATCGAGGTCGGTCTACTGGCGACAATCTGTTAACCATCTTCTCTTTGATGTCTACCGACGCTATCATTAGACACTGGCCGGCTAATGGTCCAAACATTGATAGCTCTTTGTGTCAACGTCGAGGTGACGGGCTTTCCGACGTCGACAATGCCTGCGTCCTCGTCGACAATCGTTAATGGTAGACGACAAACATCCCGTCGAGTCGGCCTACGCGGCGGGGGTCTCCTTGGTCGGAGTTTCTACCACTCAGTGGCTCCCCCTTGGTGGTGGGCTCTACCACTCAGTGGCGCCCCCTTCATCAGGAAAGCTAACAAGGTTTGTTGTGTTTTGAAGAAAAACGTCGACTGAAAGGAAGAACGTCTCAGTCGGAGTCCAATATTAACCTATATGGAGACGTTTTTTTGTCTTTAATAGACTGTGTTTTGGCTCGATACTGGGAAAATAGGCGGGGAGGTGGGAGGGAAGTGGTTGGGGAAGAACGCTTCTAAGAGATTTGTGTAATCTTTTCTTAATCTACCTGGGCTACAATAAATTTCTCCCTCTCCAGACCATCCTGCCGTCTATGAGGCCGTGCCCCGAGATGGCACGACCTAATTAACGGTATCTTCTCACCTGTTACACGCTTTCAACAGGTCTCTCGTCACACCTCCTCTTGTCTCAGATATGTGTATCATCTGTAATTTATAGCAACAAGATGATACATATCTTCATTTATTTCCTCCTCTTTCAACATAATAACATCGTATCTAATAGATAATGTATTATCATAGTACTACGTTACATATTAGGATACTGAAACTACAGGTATATATATATATATATATATATATATATATATATATATATATATCACAACTAACGATCAAACTGAATTACTGACGATGATGACGATGATGATGATGATGATGATGAAGATGATAATGATTGTGATAATGATGTGTGTGTCTGTGTGTGTGTGTGCATATGTGTGTACGTGCGTGCGCGTGCGCGCGTGTGTGTGTGTGTGTGTGTTTAAGAGGGTTACTTCTTAAACACATCCTCCCTCCTCTCCATCGAGTGTAAACAACTGGTAAACACACAAATAACGACGTTACTCCTCATTTTAACGCGATGTCTCTTCCTGATCACTTCTTCAACGAACTTTCTTCCAGCCTATAGACACCCTTGGACAGACACCCCCCCCCCTCCTTCACCCCATCTCTTACCCCGTCATCAGTCAGCCCCATAGAGCCAGAGAGCGAAACTAGATAGTTCACGGCTCATCTTCCTGTAGCCAACATGTCTTTGATGTACCGACAGACCTCCGACTAGACCAAATGACTTGTTCGTTCCTTCACTTTCTGATGTCGTATTCGGTTTACGATCAACAGACACAAGCTTATCAGAGGAGAGTTCGGTCAGACGAGTCTTTTGAACACCGACATTCATTAACTAACGGTGTTACCTGGCACAAAGATGACCGGGCCAGATATGGGGAGTTAAGGTTATTAAGAGATTTGCTATATACGTTTCAAATCAGACCGAGCTTTACTCATATTTCTTGTCGTGGTATGTATTTTCTCGACTAAGACTGGCTTTAAAGACCATCAGTCAGCCAGGTAGATAGATAACAGGTGTTAGGGTTTACAGGTGTCCGGTCATTTCGAGATCGAGTTCTTCCCTTAATGGATCTATGTTAGATTGGCAGGGAAATGGTGTTACCTTTGAGGAACAAAGTTCAAGATGTATGACAGGTATACGTGTAGACAGACAGACAGATAGACAGACAGACAGACATTGAAACAGACCGGGAGCAAAATAGACAGACAGACAGACATACAAGGAAGTAAACAGACAGACAGACATAGAGACAGACGGACAAACAGAGATAGAGACAGACACGGAACCAAACAAGCAGACAAATTTAGACAATGGTATGTGGTGATTATTTGTGAGTGAGTGAGTGAGTGAGTGAGTGAGTGAGTGAGTGAGTGAGTGAGTGAGTGAGTGAGTGAGTGAGTGAGTGAGTGAGTGAGTGAGTGAGTGAGTGAGTGAGTGAGTGAGTGAGTGAGTGAGTGAGTGAGTGAGTGAGTGAGTGAGTGAGTGAGTGAGTGAGTGAGTGAGTGAGTGAGTGAGTGAGTGAGTGAGTGAGTGAGTGAGTGAGTGAGTGAGTGAGTGAGTGAGTGAGTGAGTGAGTGAGTGAGTGAGTGAGTGATGCTTATCGACACGTCAGCTATTTTAATGTCGCAATCTTTTAGGAAATTTAGTTGTCTGAGATTATAATTATATATTTTTAAACTTCTAAAACAAACAAGCAAACAAATAAACAAACAAACAAACAAAACAAACAGACAAGCAAAACAAATAAATACAATAAACAAACAAATATTGTTTTACTAGTCTTTCTTCCAGTGATGAATGTGTGCCATTTTAGGAAATATGATAATAATAACAATAATAATAATAATTCGTTAGTTAGAACTGCTACATTCTCCATTCTTTGTTTTCATGACTACCACCAATCTCTGAGTCAATTGACTAATGTATCCCAGACACGTTAACTTTTAGTCGATCATTCACCAAAGCAAAGCTTTGTGTTATGACAATTCCCGGATCCGTTCTTATTGTTATGATTACCGGAAGTACGAGCTTTGATTATCCGGAATATGTTGATAATCAACAGTAAACCGGAAGCTGGATCTGAAAACATAAGGTGAAAACGTCTTACGCATGACCGGTCCGTCCTCACTTCAAAAGTTACGATATCGTCGAGAAAACGAAAGACCGGAAGTGTTCTTTTACTTCAGAGAAAACGATCATTTGCTGAAATAATAATATTTCTAATAATATTATCATCCGTAAAGATTAGTTTTTGAAACATTTCAGTATCCACGTAACATAACTTACGGTCACATACAAGGCGTTAAATGGTCAAGCACCGATATATCATGAGAAGGCTAACACTCGAACACTAAGATCATCTACAGGTAATGAGGCGAAGTGAGAGATGAAACACCCTTCTGATATAGCCCGGGCGGGGTTTGAACCCAGGTGCTATAGACATTTAACAAAGTTCTATATCTGTTTAGTTAAGCTGATGTAAATCATTCGAATTTACTTTTTATTTTTATTGATTATATATGTATGTCTTTATAAACATGTGTTATCCTTTTATCTATTTACTGTTGCCCCACTTGCGGGGGTTCACATAAATAATAATAATAATAATAATAATAATAATAATAATAATAATAATAATACAAAGTTCCACTTTTAAATTTTGTATTTAGTCACAAAATAATAGTGTAGTTTGGTAAAATAATATGGTAAAATATTCCTATTCAAACAATATTTTAATTGTTAATGTACTCATTATATTTAGTGATTTTGTTATAAAAAAATCTTTATTGTACAGCGCCTCAGAACATGGTTACCTGGTTTTGGCGCTTTATAAATATACATTATTATTATTATTATTATTATTATTATTATTATTATATAGATTGGTTTGATATATAATACCACATTTATATTCTAGACTGCTTCACGTAAACACGTTAAATACTAATTATTAATACCATAGTCCACATTGAGGCTGACGTTTTTATTATTATTTCTATATAAACGCCCCCCCCCCCACCACCATCTCTATACAATGCGACCCCATCATCAACTGATGATAGATGATAGACACCCAGTAACCTATTGATGAATTCGAACCTAGCAGCACTCATTTTCTATTACAGGACTTTATCACTGAGCTAATACGACGACGTGATTAGCAATAATCACAACTATTTTCAGTATCTAGTAATACAATATGGCGGACGCCATCGTCGATGGTTGGCTAAAATGTATTTTATTTACGACTTTACAGGAAGTGATGTCATAAAGCGGATGTTCGTGTAACTATATTTACAGCGACATACCAAAGCTTATAACGTGTTGTGTCAACAATACACAATGATTCTTGTCGACATAATTGGACAGTTGTAAAATGATCGAAACGGTCAATTATAGTAAAAGGTCAATCATAGTTAAAGGTCAATTATAGTAAAAGGAATTAAATAAAACTTGACTCAGTAAGCTAGTACTGATATCTAATTCGGGTATTAACGAGTTAGAACTGAGTGAGTTACTTCTTTACATCAACAGTTTATCTCAATCAGAGATTTAATGAGTCACATCTGGCTTGAGTTGAGTGGTTTATCCTCGGGGGCTCGTGACATCTGGGCCGGAGGGGGGGGTGTCTGTCTAGAGAAACTAATCTCAGAAATATTGAGGCCAGGACACTTCCTTGGTCTAGGAAGAGCAGTTGCCCACAAGTCACAACCACCTGTATCAAATTTCGTCGTGGGCATGTCTGAGGGCTGTTTCATCTTACGCTTCGTCTCGTTATCTTTGGATGTCGCTCGACTTATTTGGCCTACCTCGTGCACAAAAGTGACCGTAAAATACCAAACAAAGGTTTTACCAGGATTCGAACCGCGATCTGTAAGTTAGCTGCACATTGTATTAACCACTCGGCCATTGTTACGCTTTAGTCACATCTTAGACTTGTAGCCTAGTTGCTAGCCGAAGCGGAACATCGTACAGACATAGCTAACATTGGCATCAGAACCACGACTTGAATGTTTTCTATCCATCGCGACATCCCTCGATAAACTAAGGGGGAAAATCGAACCAAATTCCGCCGAACTCGACTTTTGTCAATAAAAAAATATTCCCGAAAAGGAGTTTACTGAACACGTCAAGTCAACAAGTTCTCGGCACGCGAGTAAAACATTCACCGTCTAGTTTTAGTCGTGTTCTCTTTGTTGTTCAAACCTATTGTCTTGGCGAGGAAGGCATTGTTGTCGAATTTTCGGCAATTAATTACCAGGTAATAGGCAAGGTAACGAACGACATGCCAGTTTTTGCGCCATTTTTTTACCTCAATATGTTCAACTGTCAGCCAATCAGCTAAACATTTTTCGCTCATTAACCATTACTGGGACTGTCTGTAAACAAACCTTTGTAAAGAAGCCTATGGCGAAGTATATGGGTAGCTATTCCGGTCATAATTCACTTATTGGCCACGCGTGCTATACTGATTAAATACGCGTGTATTAATGATAAAATAACTATTGTTTTTAAGACGTGCGTATAAACATCAATTAACAATATCGTATATGTTACATATACGTGCATTATTATTTTAAAACGTGTGTATAAATTAACTAAGTGGAAACCATTGGAAAGTTATTGTTTACTATCATTTTCTATACAGATAATAATTGTTTTTATCTCTAAACGGTCTCTAGAATGTCACAGTTACCATTTACCTGTAAACAGTTTTATTCCGATATTTAAGGCTAATAATACAAACAATAATCTGGTTCGTTTGTTTTGGTATACAAGCATGTTTTAACGTACAAAGGCGTGTCTAAGTTTTACATGATGATCCGAATGGCCAACCATAGAATTCCATATCCTCGTCGCCTAAACCACCTATTTGGTACATACACCCTGTATGGTCTGAGCATGCGCAGTGAGTGATCTGGATGTCATATAAATGTGTAGAGTTGAAATCGTGTACAAATCAACATTAGTCAAAGGACATTCTTATAAATAAATAAAAACATTTTGTGTCAAATCTTATTCACGGATGAATATTTAATATAAAGATTCGATAATAATAAAGATGATAATAACAATACTTGTACTACTATTAACAACTACTACAACTACTACTACAACTACTATCACATACCTCTTGTAGCCGGGATCAAATATAGGCCCCCCTTTGCTCTAAGGGATGTTTAATCTTTCATATAACTTCGGAGATTGTTTTTCCAATTTAAGATAACATGTGCACAAACATATTGTCGACTAATCTACAATTACCTCTAAGAATCAACCGGAAAATACCAGAATTAACTGTTAAATACCAGAATTAACTGGTAAGTATCAGAATTAACCGGTCAATACCAGCATCAATTGTCACATATTTTACTTCACTACTCCATCAATAACCATCAATATAGGGAGTTTATATTAGGCAGATTTATTTTTATTAAACAATCAACAGGTAACAGTTTGTATAACACAATGAACATGTAGACATTATATATCATACAATCAACATGTAGACATTATATATCAGACAATCAACATGTAGACATTATATATCAGACAATCAACATGTAGACATTATATATCAGACAATCAACATGTAGACATTATATATATCAGACAATCAACATGTAGACATTATATATCAGACAATCAACATGTAGACATTATATATCAGACAATGAACATGTAGACATTATATATCAGACAATCAACATCTAGACACTTTTTATCAGACAACTAACATGTAGACAACTTACTTCAATAAAAATTCCTACATTTCCAAGAATAATATTTCAAAAATATTTAGAAGTGTAAATCTATTTACATAGTCATATCAAAATATGACACGACGTTTAGATGGGACGAAATGTATTCGAATACGACTGAATATGTCAGACTAAACCGTGAATACGAACATCATGGCTACATGTCAACAAGGTGTATATGTAGATATAGGAGTAATCTGATCTTATTCATGAATACATCCATGTATTCTCGAAATCCATTGATAACTAAAGTTTTGAGATGAGGTATGAATGTTGTATACAATGTTCAACGATTAGGTACACAACACGAAATCGTGATATGTACAACACGAAAATGTGATGTGTATAACACGAAATTGTGAGATGTACAATACGAAATCGTATTGTAAATGAAATATAATCCTGTTGTATACCTACCGTAACCGTGTTCTATAAATAATGTGTTTGTGTTGTATACATAATGTAATCGAATTATACGCAAGAAATTTGTTCTTATACTAAGGTGTTGACTTTAGATTTTATCTCCAATCATTTGTACAGATACCCATTCGTCAGTGAACGAGTAGCCATTGGAATTGAACTTAGAATCTTTTGCATGCCGGTCGAGCGCGTTAAGCTATCTATCTAGTTCAGTACACGATGTAAACAGTCTGTACAGAAGATAACATGTATATAGGTATAACATAGTCCAGGACTTGTCGATTACAAACAATAATCGATTGTTAAAAGATTACCGTTGGCCACAACTAAGAGCCATTGTCCGGTTCGTCGTCTAAGACTCGTCAATCCGGAATGGCTCCCCGGATCATGGGTCACGTGACCGAACTCGTCATCGTCTGAAAGATTTAACGCCTGGAGACTAGGCCCCAGGGGGCGCTTTACTGTCGCTAAATGGCCACCGGTCGGCTGATATGTCGATAACATTAACGAGGTAATTGGAGGCAATCCATTCAGGATCGGGCCTGCCTCCGAATCCAGAATGCTCGCTACCAGCGTTCGGGATATCTGCCGTTCGAGCAATTAGTCTGCGCATTAGGGCCGCGGAACGACGACAGCGGCGTCATCGTTGACGTCGTGCGCAGTGACCCGCTCGTGGACTGAGAATCCACAACACCCCCTGTCGAGTGGCGAAGACGTATTAGCGGCGGTCGATCTCGCCGCCGGCGCGTTAACTAACGAGAACGCGGCCGACGCCACCTAGCGAAAAGCTCGTTCTCACGAGGTCTCCGGTCGCACAATGGCTGACCGCAGCATGTGTCACATGTATTGTCACGTGCCTCGTCACGTGGCTCGTCACTCGGTGGCCGATGTCGGAACGATGTCTGACACGAATTAGCATCGTTATGGCTTCTCGCCGCTGACCGGAACCATTGCTAGGTGGCTCCCTCTAGCGGGAACATGACACAACGTCATTACAAGGAAACGGTTGGCCAGCGAACAGTAATTAGGCTCGATAATGCTGCTGGTGAGAGCTGAACAATCCTGGCACCATCTTTGTACGTCATCTGTGGAAATATAGAGCTAATAGTAGCCCGGATGTGGTCGAACGAGGTCAAGATGGCCGCCGCTTATTGCCCGCCGAAAGTCAGTTAGTGCGGAATGACAGATTAGCTGAAGGTTTAACGTATCATCTCTAATCTTTACGGATATAGAGAAATAAATAGAAATAGGGAAAAAACAGGGAAAGGAAGGTTGAGAACAAACAAACATACAAACCAACCAACAAAAATGCAAATAAATATAATAATTGTTATGGAAACGATAATATAATATTAACCAGATTAAATGAACGAATAAACAAAACATAAATATGACATATTGTAAATATGACATCTGACGAAAGAAATATTTGGATTATAATAGAGCCTCTCTTCTCCACCGTCAGAACACCTGTGTTAATAGTCCGTTCGATTTACTAGAACTTCTTGTTGTCAGAGAGAAAAAAATGATTTACCGCCTTGTCTGTGCTTGAACACTACCTAATACCCTCCAAAAGTTAGTCTTTTAAGAAAGGTCAAACTGAGGTACGTCATCTGTCTTCTCCTCAAAAATTAGTTCTTAGTTTGTACCTCATAATCTGTGATGACGCGAAAAGGTAACAAGTCTTGGCGAGACCGATGCATCGCAGCGACGCAGATACTGAGAGAGGACCCTTCGAATGCTAGAACCGAACCCGGTATACCGCAGCAAAACGTACGCGCGTTCGACGACTCGGCCGAACGGCGACTAGTGTCTTTGTTTGACTTTTACGCCACACGGACGAGGACGAATAAACACATCTGAACCGAGTTACTGCCTCGTGACATCCCTTCGTAAACCGTCCAAACACAAGCCGAATAAGATGACAATAATTGGTTTAAGTTTGTTCGGCGTCAAGAAGACCTTGTCTTCTGTTATCTATTGGCCAAACTTGCCGCTCATCACTGGTTCCATCTGCGGCTTGCATCTCCCCGTAAACGTTCCATCTTGGCAAAGATTGAATTACCGGCCGCCTAACTTTTAGCAATTTCGTCCAAACGACGGTGGCAAGCAGACGGGGGGGGGGGGGGGGGGGTGTAGGGGAGGAGTGTTGGGGAGGAGAGTTAGGAGGGTGGTGATTCATCCTGACGGTGGGCGCGCAAATCACCGACGATGACAGTCAGGGCTCCCTGAGAATAGACATTCGAAAAGTATCCGGCAAACGTGTGTCCGAAAGAGCGCCAACAGTAGAGCATGGACTCCTCCCCCCGGCCCCCCGGAACATGCCCCCACGTCTAGCATGCGCCACCCCGGGCGTACCCCGCCTCGTACGTGCCTCACCCCCGGCGTGCCATTCCACCGCGCCAACTCCTCCCCGCGGCCTACAACCGCTATAGTCTACAGCGAAGACTGAACCACGGTACTTGTTGTTGAGGCAGCCTTAACTGGCCTGTAGACAGATAGCGTTTCGTTAGCTGTTGGTCTCCCCTATGGCTCAGTATGATGTTGGTCTCCTCCACGGCTCAGTATGATGTTGTCTTCTGAGGAAGACGGTAGTTGGCTTGGACATCAGTTGTTTGTTAAGAGAATCTCTCAGCACCTCTCTGCGTTTATCGGATCTATCTACCCACACACAGGCACACACAGGCACACAGACATTATCTCTCTCACTATCTAGTCGACTGTCTCGGTGTGTCTCTCTTTTCCTACGAGTGACGATGATTCTTAAGTCGACCAACCGATCCAGGGGAATTCTCACATATCTCGGATTGTTAGTCGTCATCACTTCAACGGTCGCCGATAAGACAGGTGAGTCAGTTGGGTGTGTCAGTTAGAGGGGGTGAGTTGTAGATACTCCCTCAAGTAGATTATCCCATTTACTCAGTTAGACAGATTAGTCAGTGTGTGTGTGTGTGTGTGTGTGTGTGCGTGTGTGTGTGCGTGCATGAATGTGTGCGTGTGTGCGTGTGTGCGTGTGTGCGTGTGTGCGTGTGTGAGTGTGTGAGTGCGTGTCTGGCCGTGTGTGTGTTCCGTCTCACTTAAAACATATATATCTTAAATTTCCTTGTGGAGAATCACTGCTTTATACCGTGACCTGTATTATTATTATTATTATTATTATTATTATTATTATTATTATTTATGTGAACCCCCGCAAGTGGGGCAACAGTAAATAGATAAAAGGATAACACATGTTTATAAAGACATACATATATAATCAATAAAAATAAAAAGTAAATTCGAATGATTTACATCAGCTTAACTAAACAGATATAGAACTTTGTTAAATGTCTATAGCACCTGGGTTCAAACCCCGCCCGGGCTATATCAGAAGGGTGTTTCATCTCTCACTTCGCCTCATTACCTGTAGAGGTCGCTCGGCACATTTAAGTCTACCTTGTACTCTAAAGTGGCCGTAAAACAGTAACGTTTGTTTTATTTAATGTCTTGGTGTTAGTTATCGACCATTAACAATAATTGGTAGATGTAAACATATAGTAGATTATATATATATATATATATATATATATATATATATATATGTACGAGGCCAGCTAGCATGTCCTATTATTCTAACAGAACACATAATAGTTGATATTCATCAAGATAAAATATAACGTTAAGACAATCATTTAAGACACATAATGCCAACTTGTCATCATTATTAGGGAATCAGAGAGAACATAATCACGTGATCAGCGATCTTTCGACAGTTTGTTCCGCTCAGAACTTGGTTCTTGTTAGTTATTTAAAAAAAAAATTATCAGTCGACGATAAGGAAATTTCTATATTGTTACTACGGGCGTCATACGAGTGTCATATATATCCCATCGTCGTGTCTAATTAAGTTTATCCGAGACATATGCACATATGACTATGTTCTTTCAGATGTTCGTCTTAGTTAAGAACAGCCCGGACATTCTAACCGGATTTGGGGTTTTCCAAATCCTAATAAACTGTTCTAGATGTTTATAATCAGAATGAACCGAATCTTATACGAGTCTTATTATCTTGTACAATAGTCTAATGATATCACATTATAATATCATCGACATAACGGCATCTAAATCTGGTGTCATGTATTATTAATATTATTAATAGATACATTTTAATTATTACTTCCTTGCATATTCTAACATCAGGAGTTTTGTTTACGTCATGTAATTATGTTACGGCGGGATTCTATCAGTGCCGAAGTGTGTTCTCTTCCGGGAACTTGGTGCATCAGGAGTACATTTGGGGGGGGGGAGTTCGGCGGTGTGGGGGAAAGACAAACCCCATGACCCTGCTTCCATCATCATCATCATCATCATCATCATCACATCATCATCATCATCAACCACGATCTCCCCCGGAAGCCGAAGTCACAGACTCCGGACTCCCGACGTAACTGTTAGGCAAATAATAACCGGATTTAGTGGCTAATCCGACAACGTCCTGATCCATTTGATAATCAAGTGGAACACTGACACGGACGTCCCATTGTCTGTAGGTGTCCGTCTTCCGGAGCCGTTCATCCGATCCCTGTAAGTCATATCTCATGCTCGGATAGTCGACTGTCTAGAGTGTAATATTTATGTGTCCGTGGTACCCGGAGGAAGATTGTTACCGTTTGACGGTTTCATTCCTTGGGGGGATTTTAGCTCTGGGATCGGTTACCTAGCGCATGGCCTGTCGGTGGTATTTTTGGTCTGTCTGTCTGTCCGTCTGTCGGTCGGTCGGTCCGACCGTCGGAGGAATGCCCCGCCACAGAGCGCGCATCTCTACGCCTCTAGCCCCTGATTCATGGACGAACTCCGTGACGTAACATCCGGCGATAAATTACTCGGCTCCCTGAGGAACAATAGAACATCTTTTAGACGAAGACTAGTCGCCGGTCGGGGGTATGTCCGGAGTGACTGTCCGGAGTCATTGTACGGAGTCATTATACGGCAGAAGACATCATCGTGTTAATGCCTTTAGCTCTCATATTCCTCTACAACACGACTCTTGTTGGCCAACTTTCGCCTCATCGAAACTCCGATAGGACCATAATGTCTTTATCAAAAACTGGAAATGCAAGCCTTAACATACCACGTACTTGGTCGACTGTTTGTTATTCCAAGACGATGCCTCTTCCTATAAGAGGATTGGGAATCAGCTTCTCGGCTCTAACCGTTATGAATTTTTTCCCTTCTTTTCCCTTTTTACCTTAAATTTCTTTCTCTCGGCGCCCAACATCTGGAGACCAACATTCTATCAGAACCAGAAAGCGCATTTGTTTTTCAGTACGGGAATGTGCAGCGTATGTGTGTGTGTGTGTGTGTGTGTGTGTAGGGGGTCATTTCCGGTTCTTCCATCCGCCCCAGTCCCACTTCTAGAAGGTTCATCGTGTACACAGCGCTCGTGGCGCGCGCGTGTAGCCGATTTATTAAGGTTTATTTGCTTTTCGCATTTCTTATTGTCGACGATGGACATTTTAATTTAGCGCCCCAGTTCTTTTCAAAAGACGGTCAAGCCAGTTGATTTCCTCTGTTTGGATTCGTTCGCTCCTCCTCCTCCCCCCGTCTGGGCTCGTTTACCTGTCGGTCCCTCTCAGTGCCAAGACGAGGTAGGCCGTAATCGATGGTCCAAGACGGGAACACAACCAGACCCGTTTATCGTCCAGTAAGCCGATATAACGGGATTTCACGGAGTTATACCATTCGGGGAGGCAATGAGTTCTAGGCTCACAGCTCGTCACTGGCGCCAATAAAACGATCCCTCTCGCTCGATGTCATCCGCAAACTTTGTCAACCAAAGAACGTACAAACCGAGTTAGGTCTGGATCGGTGAAATACATCTCGGATTCTTCCCATTACTGTGTCGCTTACTGCCGGAGCGACAACTCTGGATCTTGTCTACAATCAACGGAAGAAAACAACAACATGCGCAGATTAGGAATTTACACTAATTGCCTATTGATCCGTCTACCGCCCTCCCTCATTCCAACCCCCCCCTCCCTTGAAGCACTCCACCACACACACATCCCGTCTCCTCTCGCTTCACCAACAATTGTATCGGTGTCCTCTTTCCGGAACATTTCTGCGTCACCGGAGTACGCCAGGCGGGGGATCTGCTCGCCGGGCACCACCGGAGCACCACCCGGAGTGCCGCATCAGCACCACGTCAGCATCACGTCAGCACCACGGCAGCGGCAGCTAAGAACTAGATATGAATTCCTGGCAGTATTAGGTAGTCATCCGGCGAAATAAATCAATGAGCCTCGAGTTGTGTTCTGTTTTAGTTTACCAATCAACTCGTTGGTCGAATGGAAGAGGATGGGGAGACTTGTTGATGGGGGTATGGTCGGGTGGGGGGGTGTATTGAGGATGGGGTGTTGTGGGTGGACGAGATAGGATGAGGAAGATATGGAAAGGATGTTGATATGGAGAAGTGGTTCGGAAGTGGGTTATAAAGTGAGACCCACTTGTGGGAAATGAGGAGACAGAAGAAGCCAGAAGAATGGGCAATTTAATGGAAAATATGTGGGTGATGGAGTTTGAGGAAGGCGTAGTGGGTTGAGTTATGAGAAGGAAGATATATGAGGAGCATGTTGGATGGATGTGTTGAGGATGTGTTGATGTTAAATGACTACGATAACATAGCGCCACCATTCGTCATCAGGTGATCCTTGTCGTCATCCATCTTACAGGATGTAACGAGCGGATCGGCAACTGTCCTCATCACGTCATCAGCTGGCGTCATCACTTTTTGGAGATTTGTTCAAATTCCATCATTCGTCGAGCTAAAATCATCAGAATCCAGCTGGTAACGAGGCAGGACGTTATCGGCATCGATGTCGTAATCCAGATGACAATGATTGCTGAACATGGTTTTGGTCATCATGATCCAGGTGCCAATGAGGCAGCGAAATGTAACACTATGTTTTGATCAGGAGAAACCAGCTGCTGATGAGTTAGGACATCGGTTTGATCATCAGGATCCAGCTGTCAATGGACAATAACTGTCAACAGGCACAAAACGATGATCTCTCATCAGATTTATTAAACAGAGACGGTGTTAATTGACCTATTTCAATAATAATTTTATTTCCATGGATAATTTCCACCTTTCTCAGTTTCGACATCGCATTCAACATTCTCAATGTTCCTGTTAATATACCTTATTAATCGCGACATCTTCCCCATCAATCATCTCCGACATAAATCACCTACATCCAACATCCTCTCATCCTCCTAAATTATGTCATCTCCAACACACACCTGGCACTCTAAAATGACGCAACATCTTATCTCTAATAGCCATTTTATATCCTCCTCACTCGACTCCCAACCAAACATCCTCACTTGATGAACAGACTCGTACCTAAACTTCCCACTCACCTCCCACACATAATCCTAACCCAATTAATGCCCAACCTTACTACACACGCCCCCCTCACACAACACACACACACACACAAACAAAACCACATACACACACACACACATACACTTCCGCACACACAAAATATCATCCACACAAACAAGGATGTTTAATTAATTAGTTATTGATCTAACTATACCCAAGTCCAACTATAGTTGATGACAGATTGTCGTGTTAGCCATAGTTGGTGACAAGCTATCATATTACCCATCTATAGTTAGTGACAAGTTGTCATGTTAGCTATCAGTAGTTGGTGACGAGTTGTCATGTTAGCTAGCTTCAGCTGTGATAGGTTGTAATGTTAGAGATATATAGTTGTTGACAAGTTGTCATTTTGGCTGTGGTTGATGACAAGTTGATGACAAGTTGATGACGAGTTGTGACGTAAGGTGTATATTGTGTAATGAGATTTATAGTTAATGCGTGTATGCACGCGCGGGCGTGACTAGCTGCGCATGTGTGAGCTCGCTAATTGTTAAGGATCACCAAGCATAATCCCCTGATGGCCAACAGTTAAGTGATATAGAGCTATGGCTGTGATACTTGTAACACTAAGTTATACGAAGCCTTGGGGACATCGTCTTTGTCTGACAATAGTGATCTATAGCGCCATTATATGATGTAAATAGACAAAGACATGGCTTTTAGCGAAGTTACTGAACTGGGATTTGTGGGAATCATTCAAATCCCAACCGCTGGAGAACATATAAGAACATATGTGGTCCACGTTGTTATCCGTTATTCAGTTGGGGGTTAATAGAGTTGCCTATTAAAATGGCGAACTGGGAACAACAATCGCAATGTCCAGCGACTTGGAAACGCTTCATGTGAGTGTGAATCCTCCGTAAAGCCACCAGGTAACGAGTAATATTGTTGATTCGACCATCTAAATGTAGATTGCTTACGCTAAAAGCCAATGAATATGCATCGGAGCCCGACATATACAAAAAGATCAATAAAATGATCCAATCCTACATCAGTGGACCATACTTCATTGAAACGCCTCAAAAGATGTGGCTAGGGAACAATTGACAAAAAATGGCTTCGTAAGACAACATATCGATGGTAACATTTTATAATTTATAATTCGGATTAAATCTGTTACCCGCTTCCAGAGTCAGTGTAATGTATTCCTTAACGTACCGAGGTCGTTCCGGATACTTAAAATTGACTGTCGGCCCCTTATGGACGAACCGGTCGACTGGTTGCTTGCCCTTAATACTGGATTAGAGGTTAGACGTGACTTGAGATACCTGTAAGGTGGATGGTATATCTGATAAGATGGTAACAGTTCGTCTTCATGGATTGATTATTTCGGTGCCTCGTCTGCTGTAAGTGGCACATAGATCACAATAAAGTCATTTAAAAGTAGACTGCTCACCAAATTAAGACATCTGTTTAATGGGAGAGCGCTGAACTTCTGAGCTGTGTACCCGACTTTAAAAAGTCAACCAACAAATCGGATTCGGCACAGATATGCTAAGAACTTTTAAATAGTGACAAAGGCCTTGCTCGTTCTACGCACTTCTATGTATGCACTCGTCTCAGGACCTGTACGGTCCGCTAACGTGCGCAACTCCCGAGAGAGTATACCCTCTCTGACTGTCAATTAAAGGTGCATTAATGGCCGTAATCCATCTCGTCTCACCAGGGACATCCGGGGGCGTAGTTAATGGATTCGAACTGAAGAAATGCCTCTTTCAAGTCCGACGCTCTATCGCTGAACCAGTGTAAGCGACATTACGTTCCTCACGTACATTATGAGGCGGGTCAATGAGTACGATGAAAATTAATTACTTCATAGATGGAGTAAGAAAATCTCTGGCGGAATAGGTGGGTAAAACAGCGATACCGGATGTATAGTTCCGGGTTCGACACCTATGAAACATCCAACAGACACTGACCTGGAGATGAGGGTCGTGATGCCCAATAAACTCCACAACCTGAGAGCTCCCAGCCCTCCCCCTCCCCCGTCCTTCAGGTATGGAAAGATAAATGGCAATGTGTGTTAAAATATGATTAAATGTTCAAAGGCTTCCAGTGGATCAACCCCATCATCGGATGAGATAGCGTCAATGTCTGGACACTGTGTAACAAACTTTAAAATATAATATTACATATAATACAACGTTTACGGAATCTTTTTACAAGATTATTTGTACAAGAATCTCTGTACAAGAATCTCTGTACAAGAATATCTGAAACAAAAGAAAGAATAAACCATAAGTTAGTCTGATGTCAGGCGCTTGATGACTTGGCTTCCTTCTTCCGAGTTTCCCGAACGTAGTCCTATTTAGTGCTTTCCCTGATAGGCTAGAATTGGCAAAGGATTGTCGGCAGGACTTCAGACCAAACAGCCATCGGCAGAAATATGATTTATATTTGATGTACGTCGGCCTGAAGATTGAAGGACCATGGAAGACATTTTGCCTTCGGCTTCGGGAGCTAATGGAATATCTAATAGGTTGATGATGTCAGTGTGATGGTCTAACTAATGTCATCAACCACCAACGTCGAGCTTATATCACACATCACGGCGATTGATAGAGACACCGCATCCAACTCAGTAGAGTAGATTGATATCCGAAGCTTTACTTGGGTTCAACTGTGTTACCATTTCAAGCCTGGATGAGATAGATCTTTTAGCCTCAGCATGAGTGTGTAAATGAGTGACTGCCATCTTTATCTGATATATATATATATATATATATATATATATAGCACAGGGCTACTCCCTGATTAAGTAACATCAGACTAAAGGATATTATTGACGAATGAATCATTGGAGAACGGGAGGGATTGTTGAAGTTGTATAACAAATACGACAGCAAAGTTTTATTACCCGTCTTCATGACCCAGAAGGTAACAGCGTTGGCCATAAAGACCTGAGTTCAAATCATGTCCTAGCTTTATCCTAGTGTATGTTTCATTTTTATTTGGTCTTATCAGCTTGCTCAACTGGTCTAATGTATGCATAAAAGTGACCATAAATCAGCAACATTTTGCATTTTCCGAACCGTGAAACCTGCCTTTACTTAAGACTGACTATTACTGACCCTTAGTATGTATCTCACATGCCATTCTGCAGCTGCTAATCAGAATATTATTACCAATGACAAAGACATAACAAAGAATTATTTCAGGTCAAGATCTGGCTACAATGAAACACATCCATCCGGATTTGGAAAGGTCATGCGGAGTACGTGCGAAATTCATTGACGTGTCCATGTATGTTTTGTTTCCCTTCCCTCATCCGACAACGACTCTTCTAATCTCCGGTCTATAACCATCGTCTATAAACTCTTTTTTTCGGGGAATTGACGCACCTGGATTGCGACGCGAATAAGCCAATTTATTACTAAAAGGTAAGATACGAAGTACAAAAACGCTGCCGCTGCATTCGTCCCAATCAACGGCATACGCTCATGGAGCTGGCTGCGGTACCCAGAGAAATGACCTTAACAACAACCGACCAACTCATTCAATCGTATATTTACCGACACCTTGGTAGACTAACAATAACTGGCTCCGTCCGTGGCCAGGGGCTTATCACCTGTTAGCAGGAGACTGTCTTCTGATGCTCTCCTCAAAGGATGTGTACTGTTCAGGTGTCGGCTCTCTCCCTCTCTCTCTCTCTCTCTCTTTAACCAGGTGTCTTACCTCCAGCGGGCGCTGTTTCTGCCAATTTACGAGATGCCATTGTCCTGGCTCGGTCACCTAGGTCCCTCCTTCGTCTGGAAGCTTCTTTTGACCTCAGTCGCGTTATCCGTCGTCTTAGAAACTGACCACTTTCTTGTTGGCGTGAGAAACCAAACGATTGGCTTCATCTCCAAACTACACGCCAAAGATTCCAGAGACACGTATCTTTCAGTTTATATTTACAGTAGAGTCATCAGAGAATCTTTCGTAGATTGAGCTCATCGACTAAAGATCCAGAATTTTATTTAGTGATGTTGATAATAATAATAATAACGTCTTTACTTATTGATGATGTTCTTCGGGCTGTATAATGCGGGGGGGGGGGCATTATCAACCCCTAGCGGAATATATGATAGGATCTCTGTTCTCAGAGTGATCTAAGATCTTTAGATCTCGGATAGTATTCGTTTATAGACGGACCCATACAATCTGTTCATTCCCAGGGAAGTATAATGTTGCTGACTACCAACCGTCGGTGCATCAATCTTCATCTCAGCCAATCAATGAACGTATCGAAGATTAATAGGGAGTTCGCAGATCCGAACCGAGACACTTATCTTATAAACCAGCACTCCATTATTATATTACCAATCTGTACAGGTTTATGTACGAAGCAATGTGGTTAAGAGGCTCAGCAGCAAACTTCTTCTATCTGAGTAGTTTTAAAATTAGAAAGTTCAAGATGAAGATCTCCACCCAACCAGTTGTTGTGATTAATTGGAGTGGTTTGGGGGCCGGTTTTCTCCCTCAGATAGGAACTATTCTGTTACGAGGTGTTTCTAAGAGGTGTTTTATGGAGAAGAAATAGCTAATCGATGAATGTAGTCATTCTGAGCGAGATGTGTGCCAATAGTTGACTTCGGCTTATATACATCATGTCACTTGTTGTCGATACCTCAACGCCTTATATATATATATATATATATATATATATATCAGGTCGTCACAGGCCATGGTTGTTATTGACACATTGGTGAAGAAGCTTAATTATTCTGTATTTGTTTCTATATTTCTTGTGCCATTTCTCTCTCTCTCGCTCTCTCTCTCTCTCTCGTTCTCTCTCTTTATCTATCTATCTATCTATCTTTTTATCTATCTATCTATCTATCTATCTATCTGTCTATCTTTTTATCTATCTATCTATCTATCTATCTATCTATTTTTTTTTCTCTCTCTCTCTCTCTCTTTCTCTATCAATCTATCTATCTCCTCCCCGTTTCTCTCATTTAGTCTTCCCTGAACAAATCTATGTGTCAGCCTCTCTAGTTGTCGATCGTCTCGGGTTCTTATTCAATAAAGAAAGTATTTTAAGACTGAATTGGAATGGAAAAGTTTGGTGTTTTTACGTGCTAAGAGAAATTATGCTGTGTAAGTTTTCACGGACACACACGCACGCACACACACACGCGCACGCACGCACGCACGCACGCAAACAAACAAACACAGAGACAGAGATAGATAGAGAGACAGATATATATATATATATATATATATATATATATATCCTCCTGCATGTCGCTACCATATTCCACCTCATCCTCCTTTCACCCCAAAAATAAACAACCCCCTCACTATTCTCTTGTAGTCAGCCAAACCCCAGATCGAAGGTGTCACTTACAGAACATTGTGGCCGCTCCAGACCTTAAGAAGCGTCATTGTCTCGTTCTCAATGCACGAGACACCGGGACACTAACAGCTAACGTCACTCAACCGTAACGCCCATTGTCTCGACAAACCGTGCAGGATTTCTTCCTTAACGAGTAACGATTGTTATTTGGTGACAATTCTTTATTTAATTCCGCGTCTCTCGTCTACGATTGCCCCCCCCCCTTCCAGGCACAGCGAGGATTATCTAAACATATTTAGCGATGTACTAAGCGGCGATCGTTTTTTCGACAATAGTATCGACTGATTCACGGGGTAATGGTGGTACAACGTCGGTTTAAAAATAACTACAAATTATATAAGCTTGTTTACCGCGTGTGTGCGCGTGGGTGCGTGCGCGCGCGTGTGTACGCGCGCCTGTACTCGTGCGTACGTTCGTTCATGTGCTGACAGTGTGTTGGAACCTCCCTAGTAAAGAAAATAAAATTTCGCTATTTCATCATCTGGGTGATATATCAGGGTGGAACATCTCTAACACTAACATTGGATATTGATTGGTCGTGAAAATCATATGGCAATTATAATGTAAGGGATATGCTAATTAGGATATAATATTTCCTATATATCTACATAAGTAGTGGGTAGTGGTCATTGTTGACCTTGACAGGAGGTAGTATATAACTACACCCAACTGATCGCCATTATAATAGCTACTGTGTTAATGGAGTGTTAATGGAGTGCCACTAGAGTGGACGGTGATATCTAGCCTGTATAAATTACAAATAAAATATATCTATATTAAGTAACTGGGTAAGTCTCAGAAGTGTGCGGATGTATTTAGTTGTGTGTGTGTGTGTGTGTGTGTGTTGCGGGACATACACGGATCAAATGATATGACAGGCATAGAAACGTACAGACTTACGCACAGACATAAAAGACAGAAAGACAAACAAATAGAATGCACACACACACACATACACACACACTCTATATATCTAGCTGTCTGTCCGTCTGTCTGTCTCTCTGTCTGTCTCTGCATCCTTTTATTTCAGCTTCAATAGAATGAAAAACTAAATTGAATACAAGAAAACACGTCGCACGACATAATGTCTATAATACAAGAATGACTGAACATAAAACAGCAGCGAATGAAAAATACAAGACGGGAATCAATCCAATACAACAACAAATACAAGATAACTGTTAAAGTATCTGACACTCTCAAAGTAACATCTTAAGTGTCTGTTGTATCACCTCCTATTGACATATGATATAATATTTCAGGTGTGGCAGGTAATCGATGTCGGCCCATCTGCCACGTTCTATTGATTCCATTATTGAACAGTTTGTGGACTTGAAGCGTTGTTATTTATTTGTTTCAAATATTCAAGTGGCGCCGCCTGTCGGAAGTCAGAGTGAGGTAATTGACTCATGTAATGGATGTTTTCTGAGGACAATATTTCACCAGACGAAAGTCACCTAACAATGGAAATCGGGGGGGGGGAAGTGGGAGAGATGTCGGGTTCTGATCCCGCCTACTGACTGTTGATCGGTAATCCTGGAGATGAAGAATTGTGAAGAATTGATAGAAACACCCCCACACACACACACACACATACCCCCCCCGCACACACACACACACACACACACACACATACAAAGTTAATGGGAATGCCGAGTTGTACAAGTTACATCTGAATGTAAACATTTTTATTGAGTAATCTGTTTTCCCCAGATTATTAAGTACTACCAGCCACAATACCACCACTACAGGTACCAACACAAGTATTACTATTACTACTACTACTAGTAGTCGTAGTAGTAGTAGTAGTAGTAATTGTTGGTGTTATTGTTGTTATAATAGTAGTAGTGCTGCTCGTCGTCGTAGTGGTACTATTAGTTTAGTAACAAGAAGCTGTAATCTGGATTCAGATTATTGCTGTGTTCTAGACATGTAGCACTAATACTCTAATTAGTTAACAACTATAGTTGTAAAAAATCTTCTTATATTACACCCTAATGTTGTTTTTATGTTTGTACAATGGAGTGCATTACTCAACCGTCTGTATGCATACGGCGCCAAAATACTAATTATAATCGCATAAGCTACAGTTAACTATAACCGTCCAACAACTGGATCTTCTAAATCAACTCACCAGGTCATCATTGGATTCAAACTGATTTTTGTTTTCATTTTATAGTCGGCCACTCTACTGCTGAGCTCTACGGTTTGTAGATGTACATGTATATGTACAAACTTAGGTACACAGCAATATGTGTATTTGATTTGTTTATCCCGGAGTCACGGGTCGCATGTGGGATATTTGGATGACTTTAGGGAAACATTCCACAAACATAGATATCAGTCGTAGTTGAACCCACAGCCTGAAGGTTTAGAGCGTATTGCTCTATTCATCACACCATCATAGCACCTTACACGTCGTCTACAAGGAGAAGTATACAAATATTATAAATGTGATAGTTATCTCAACATGCACTATACACAGGTACCACAACTGTTATCATCTGATACAATGATCATGCTCCGACCTGGGCGTGGTACCCTCCATTCACCACATATGTGTTCTAGTGTGGCCTGGTTACCCTCCATTCACCATATCTGTGTTTTAACCTGGCCGTGCTACCCTCCATTCAACACATCTGTGTTATAACATGGCCGTGCTACCCTCCATTCACCACATCTGTGTTCTAACCTGGCCGTGCTACCATCCATTCAACACATCTGTGTTCTAACCTGGCCGTGCTACCCTCCATTCAACACATCTGTGTTCTAACCTGGTCGTGCTACCCCCCATTCACCACATATGTGTTCTAATCTGGCCATGCTACCCCCCATTCACCACATCTGTGTTCTAACCTGGCCGTGCTACCCTCCATTCACCACATCTGTGTTCTAACGTGGCCGTGCTACCCTCCATTCACCACATCTGTGTTCTAACCTGGCCGTGCTACCCTCCCGCATTCTGTTCCTAGTCTTCTAGAAAACAAATTAGGAATTGTCTATACATGACAAGTCTTAGTAGGAAAGGTCGCTAATAATTATCCTAATGAATATACCAGATGACTTAATCATGAGGTTTCGTTTCCATCAAACTGAACTACAGGACCACCACCACTCCTCCCCCTCTCCTGTTTGACATCGTCATTTCAAATGTTCAGTAAACTCGGCTTACAGTAGATAAAGGTCTAAAACTGAACACAAAAAAAAAACCCAAATTACTTGGGTTTCATTTAAGTCGTCGTAATTCAGAACTGACTGAGTACCAACGGCTTGAGGCTCATTTTGAAGCCGATGTTCAGGCGGACCAAAGAAGATTTTTTTATGGTGGGTGATGCTCCTTCGATATCCCTTTAGACATTTGTGTCCATAATACTTCCCCTCGGCGCTGTCTGGCGGTCATTAACGCCTAATGGCAAGTCAGTCGGATTTGGCATCCAAGAGGCGTGCCCATCGACCAGCTCCGAGTGGCTAGATCCGCCAGGCGGCGCGACACGTCCGTTGGTGATGACGGACAATATGGCCACGCTTCCGGTATCGTAAGTTAGCAGTTAAGAACATCGATAGGGTGATAATCTAGGCTCTAAGTGGTGTCATTTCGGTTGTGTTGTGTCGTAGCTCGATTTGGTATGTTGTCCTGTGTTTGGATGGTTTGTCCTTGAATGACCTTGGTTTTGTCCTCATCGAAGAACTAGGCGAGGATTGCTATCATGTCTTAGAGTGGCCGATCACTAAACAAGACTAGCATTACCATCTGGGAGAGGATTGGAATGAGGGTTTGAGGAAGTTGATGACGAGATAAGACCATTAATGCAAAGTATTCCTAACGTAGAAAATTAACTTATAATAATACCATTATCGTATACCTAAATGTTAGGATTGATATTGATGACTGAAAGATAAGACCATACTTATGGTATTGTTGAGGTAGGATATCAGGTCTTAATGTATCTGATGGCTGAAAATATATAAAAACATTATCTTGTAACTTCATACTGCGATGGGTCGAATAATCATGAAATCTAAATAAGATCTGATGACAAGTCAAGACCATAATTAGTTGGTAATTAATGTAGTTGGTAATTAAACAAGACCCTCATTATCGTGTATCTGAAGATCGGTCTGAGGTCTTAGAACACCTGATGACCATCTCAAAGACCATCATTATCAAGCGCCCAGTACCTTGGTCCGACGTAAGACCAACTCGGAAGACGTACTGAAGACTAAACATCTCGTTTATCATCATCAATAGCAGTTAGATCGTACCGTGTCTTAGGTCGAGCTTAGTCTAGGACAGATCTTAGAACAGGTCGATGCCAGCATTAACCTTCCAGTGTACGTCGGCAAAAAGGATGATCAGTTAGCTTTACATATACCTAGATTCCTATACTGTCTATAGCGACTCTTGTCATCTTTTCACAGATGACAAGGATTGTTGTCTGTTGCTATCCTATTAGATAAGATTCCACTGTTGACAATACGACATAATTTATCTCAGGAACATCTCTCTGTCTATAGGATTGTCTCCTAGATAAGGTTCTACTGTTGACAACATCGCGATCTTTCCTTATAGTCAAGATCATCACATTGTCTATATAATGGTCTCAAATGCCACTATATACACCTTCTACATGTATATAAAGTTATAATGTCAATAACATATTACTATAATGTGTGTATGTGTGTGTGTGTGTGTGTATGTGTATGTGTGTGTATGTGTGTGATGTGTGTATGTGTGTATGTGTATGTGTGTGTATGTGTGTGTATGTGTGTGTATGTGTGTGTATGTGTGTGTGTATGTGTGTGTATGTGTGTGTGTATGTGTGTGTGTGTGTATGTGTGTGTATGTGTGTGTGTATGTGTGTGTGTATGTGTGTGTGTGTGTGTATGTGTGTGTGTATGTGTGTGTGTGTGTGTGTGTGTATGTGTGTGTGTATGTGTGTGTGTATGTGTGTGTGTATGTGTGTGTGTGTGTGTGTATGTGTGTGTATGTGTGTGTATGTGTGTGTATGTGTGTGTGTGTATGTGTGTTGTGTGTATGTGTGTGTGTATGTGTGTGTGTATGTGTGTATGTGTGTGTATGTGTGTGTGTATGTGTGTGTATGTGTGTGTATGTGTATGTGTGTGTGTATGTGTATGTGTATGTGTGTGTATGTGTGTGTGTGTGTGTTTTAGGGTACATAGTAAGAGCCAACAGGCACAGAGCATCAACATATCTAAACATCCTTCGAAACCTACCTGCATAAATCTAAATACAACTATACGTACATTAATCTAAAAATAAAATGTTCCATACCTCCACATATTGATAAATGTGTGCGTTTTACCATTTGATACCACAGCTCGCAACAAACAACACGGGCGTGTGGTTCAATGGTGACTTGCTACATACATATCATAAACTATTTTGACACCACAGTTTACATTCAACAGTAATTTTCTGTGGTCCAAAAGAAACCTGTATATAAAGCATTTCGACACCTCAGATGCTGACCTCAGCTTTATTCTGGGTTCGAATAACTGAATAAATCCTACCTATATGAACCATGTATCAATACACGTCCGACTGGTCTGGCGTCGAAGTTCTTCTCTAACCTAAGTGAAAATTCAAGCCCTATATAGCCTCAGTGTGTTAACAAACATTACAGTTTGTTCATAACAAAGAGAATGTACACTAACTCAGTATGGACTCACTGAAGCGATTTAACTAAAATATAAACAAAGTAGCAATACGGCACAATGGATTATTACTAGACTAGAACGAAATATCGTCTCAAACCTGAATAAATACTATGTATGTGTGTGTGTGTGTGCGCGCGCGCGCGTGTTTCAGTATGTTTAAAGCATCATATTTAAATATTTTGGAACTTTGAATGACTACCCTATGTTGATATGTTATTAAACTTCACTCGCTCTCTCTGACCCACTCACTCATTCTACAAGGCGTCACTAGTTGCTACGACAAGAGAAGATGACTCTGTCGGCGGGTGGTCTCTTATACCAGGTTCTAAAATAAGACATCTCACAAGCTATCATATATACCTGTCTTACAGAGTACCAAGCTGTCTTTGGGTAGTCTCCTATATAAAGTTCTAGCGTCTACAAGGCGCCAGCTGTTCCCACAGGAACCTGGTCCACCATACTCTGTCTATAACCGATTGGCTACAAAAGGTTCCACTGGCTTCCAGGCGTCAACCGTTCCCATAGGAACCAGTAGTTACGAACACCAGACTAACCATAAAGTCTACTATATAAGGTTCTCCTGTCGGGCGACACGTCCTCGGTTCTCTGAGGAACCTCGACAAGTGACGAGAACTGGGACACATAGAGTGTGGTCCCGAGGGCTGGTACTGGGGGGAGGGGAAGGGCACATAGAGGGTGAGAGACATTATGTAGTATGCTTACAATCTGTCTAGTCTGTAACACAGACCATTTTGGTCTTTTGAGGGGGTCTCTCCTAATGTCAGCTGAGCTGCCTTAGTTAATTGTTGACGAGCACGGCGCCATTGTTACGTAGGCCATCGGCCAGGTGTGACGTCAAGCCGAACAGGAAATGGCTTCCTAGATCGCGCCACTGTCAGAAGGCGGCCATCTTTATCAGATCCGGTTCCACGTTAATCACCCTGTCCGTCATCGACCTCAGACCTTCTCAGCCTAGGTCTGCCACCCTGTCACCCTAGGTCTATCACCCTGTCACCCTAGGTCTATCACCCTGTCAGCCTGGGTCTACCTTCCCGTCATCCTATGCGAATGACCTTGTCATATATTAATCTGTGACCCTGGAAGCCCAGGTCAAAGTTCTAATCAGCTGCTGACGTAAACTTCTACCAGCCTAGGTATATGACCTCGTCAGCTATTGGACTTAGACCCACTGAATCCGGGTCATTAACTAGTCTATGTATATCACTATATCAGTTTAAATACTCGGACACACGATTCGTGTGACCCTTTAAAGTAAGGCTTGTAATTGTGATATCCCTGGATATAAACTCTGGCGTGTTCAAGGCATATGTACTATGACCCTGCAGGCATGGGCCACCACCCTACCAACCTGTACAATACAATACTCTCATAACCGTCGTAAGATAGGCCATTGTCCTAGACCCGGGATACACGCTGACGCCAACCATGACATTGCAGGTCTATGAGCCATTGAGCTTATACACATGACCTATGACCGTCACAAATCTCGCCGACTGGTATCTTTATGAAGACAGGATGACACTTTGACGGACTCTCTGTTTATCTGTTGCTATGCTAGCTGACAATAGATCCGTGCCATTTGTATTTTATCTCACAGACGGAGTCCAGTCGCCATTACTGATAACCTTATTTATAAATTGCCCATTATTGGACAAGAACGTAAACACGCCAACCACTCAATGTCTAAATCACCACAAGTGGCTCTGTCAGATTCATTTGTTTCGGCGAATGAGGTACTTCTTGTGGCCCTCTCATCCCGTACTGTTGTAGCCCATTTGTTCAGTACAGTATAGTGTTACCCCATTTATACAGGGATGTCCAAGACCAGCTGAACAACACCCGTTCGGTCTTGGGTCCATTTCTAATGTGCAATCCTGTCTTCGCTTGTCGAATGCTGTTTAGGACCCAGTTCATTCAGTACAATGTGGTCTGGCCTTTTTGTAAAGCAGAGAAATAAACCCATTTCTATGACACAGTCGTGAACCATTTGGTTAGCCGAATATTTAGTACAGAACAACAGTTAGGCTATTAGGATGCTAGCTACACTCCTATAACCATTTGACCTTCTCAGGTTGGGTCGCATTTGTAAAACATTTAACTCTGTAATCATTCGTAAATTAAGGTCTCATTCTAATTTGTCTATATTACAGTTCTGTAGTCATTTCTCTTGCGTGTCGATTTGTCTCTAATACTTATTTGCACAGTTCAATCTAGTACACAATCCGTTCACCACATTCGTGTGGATATTTTGCAGATCACAGGTACGTATATCAATTGTTCAGCACATTCATGTACATCATTTGTTCAATACAATGATGTATATCAGGCGTCAATACAGCCATGTACATCGTTTGTATAGTACATCTCTGTACACGTTTATCCCATAAAGTATTATATTTGTCCACTATAGTCCTTGGCCTATTTCAGTCCTATGCCCAATTTCCAGTGCAGTCTCCTGCATTCTTTATACAGTCTCCTCCTTTCATATAGTACAGTCTGCCTTCGTCTCTACTATTGACAATTTTTTTTTATATTCGCCTGTTCCACAGCCTTTCTTTCCCAGGTCACCATCTGTGTTTCCGGAAATGGCGTCTAGTCTCTGTTTAGGGGGCAAATTAAGGCTGCGGTATGGACGTTCACGTGTTGACGTAGCCTATTGATTTATGTTTTGTAGGATTTCTGCACGTGTTACGTGTCTATGTGTTATGTAGCTAGGAGAGACTGGGGGGGGGTGCTTTTACTGGTCACGATTAGAAGGAGCTTAACTCTACGACAATTACATGTTTGCGTGTCAGTAGGAGATAGAGAAATATAGAGAAATTATTAGAAACTAGAGTTATGTGTGTATATAATCGTATTTGGTGACATTCAGTTTCTCTTATATCGTACAGAAGGTATTGACCACTATATGGTATCACTGACTGATTAAGGTAATCACAGAATGATACCTAGACTTACCCATCTACACATGTACACATGTACCAGTATAGACTAATTAAGTAAGACAATCAAATAACCCAGATTCATATAATCTAAATGATTAAATCAAGTAACATCCGTTCTTTCAATAATATTTGTTAAAATTCAGTTTTATCAGCTCTCTCTCTCTCTCTCTCTCTCTCTCTATCTATTATCATATCTATCTCTTCTCTCTCTCTCTCTCTCTCTCTCTCTCTCTCTCTCTCTTCTATTGTTCCCCCTCCCATCTGTATATATCTCTATATATATCTATCTCTCTCTCTCTCTCTCTCTATCTCTCTCTCTTTCTCTCTCTCTCTCTCTTCCCACACCAACTTTCTCCGTGATCAAGTCATCAGACTTCCGCACCTGGTCTCGGAAGTCGGTAGTCCAACCCGAGGGACAGCCAGAATGACAAACACTTACAAGACCAACTAATCAGATTGCTGAACTGAATACGAAAAACAACTCTCGTAGAATTAACACTATTTTCCCGCAGTTCCCCTCACTAAGTGTTTCAATTAGAGACAGAACGAGAGAGAGAGAGGGGGGGGGGGGCGAGCGAGAGACAGAGACAGAGAGAGATGTAGATAGCGTGAGCGAGGCCTTACACACCCTGAGGTCTTAGTCACGATATTCTGGGTACCACCAACTGATCTATCTGAGCTATTTTCTTGCCGTGCCCACAATGATTAGTTTAGTGCCCCATTTGACCATAGTTAAGCCTCCTTCTCCAAGATGACGTGGTCAGTCAGTGTATGTGTCCCAACAGAAGAAGCAACTAACAGCACGCTATCCTCAAACTTGCTCCCATCGTCGCCGAGGCCACTCTCACAACAGGACGTCGACAAACCAGTCTTGTCCACATTCCAGAATCGGCCGTATTCGACACTTTCGATGGCTTCTGGATGTCATCTCGATGAGCTTCCGGTCATTGTCGCCATCCCGGTACCCTTATATCCCGAGGGAAATTACCATTACAGACAGCTAATTTAATATTTCCCATCCCGAATCCGCTCTGGTTAAATATTTGCCTGCCACCGAGCCCGGTTCGACAGTCAAGTTGGTATCTTTTCTACCCGATTGGTGATGTTCTGGATCAGCCGATCATATTCGATTTATGAAGTCAGACTGGGAACGGTGAAGGTATACAATTCCAAGATGTCTGATTTTGTATGCGGTCATGCGTTTATACTGCGTC
>JAODUP010000119.1:1007500-1025000 GCA_025642065.1 Paralvinella palmiformis | reverse complement strand
ACTACAATCGGTCGATCTTCTAGCACATTTGTTAGGGTAGAGCATCGTAGATATCCCAGTTCTGGGATTTATTTATTTTCCTTCACCTATGTATCTCAGGTGTAACTAGTGATCAGGCTAAACAAAACACTCACTCACTTACTCACTCATTTCCTCATTGCTACTCCTACTACCATGATGACTACTATTACTACTGTTACTACATCTACTACTACTACTACTACTACTAGTAGTAGTAGTAGTAGTAGTAGTAGTAGTAGTAAAAGTAGTAATAATAATATTAATACAACTAACACTAATGTTCCTACTACTATTAATAATAATAATTACAACAACAACAATAACAATAATAATAATAATAATAATAATAATAATAATAATAATAATAATAATAATAGCAACAATAGTGTTGATAACAGGAATAATAATAACTTACAACAAAATTAGCACATATTTTCATATTTTCTCGAACACAGAAAAGATAGCTCAATGTTAGAGTGGTTGACTAGAATCTGAAAGAATCTCAGTTCGGATCAACCGGCTACTTCATGCAGTCAATATTTAGAGGTCATAATTAACTCATCGTTTTGTAAAGCTTAATAAACTGAAGGTGAAAATTATTTTAATAATGGCGGTGGATTGAGAACATAAACAACTAAATCACATCACTCATTTATCTAATTGACGAGTAAATACGGACTATCTATAGATAATGATAACATCTCTAATTAATATTTTACTGATTAATATTAATATAATATTCTAGTTTTATTCCAGTTTTATGCGCTATAATGGTATTTTGACACCGAAACCGTTTCCCGGAAAGACCATAACACGGATAATTGGAATAACAATATTAAATGTTTTCTCTCTGTTCTTACATTACCCAGAAACTGGACATAAACAGATTGCTCTGTATATTTGTTTTTGTTTGTTGGTTTGTTTGTTTGTTTGTTTTTCAGTTGGTTTTATAGATCGAATTCAATGTTACTGCTCTTAGGCCTTTCTTACAAGCTGCGGTTAAAGGGTTTGCCTCTTTTCTGTACTATTCGCTCTCTCTCTCTCTCTCTCTCTCTCTCTCTCTCTCTCTCTCTCTCTCTCTCGCCATCGTTGTTAAGTCTGTACGACCTGAAAGAATCCTCAACCCCACAGGGAATATATTCTTGTGATGGACAGTAATCAACACATAATAAATAGTAATTAATTGTAGCCAATCAGGAAGCAGTTTGCCACCAAATCAACTAACGTCGTCGTGGATGGTTCGGTTAATTCGAACCAAGAATCTCCCACTTTCTGGTTAGCCACTCTACTAGAGAGGCATCGGGACGACGAATCTCTTTGTAAGCCGATACTCGTAGAGAGGGGATAGTTGACTGAAGTACGGCCAGCCATGGCTATAACAGGACGTGGTAAGCTTTGTACACGTCACGTCTTACAGGGCTAGTCAACGGTTTATACCGATCTTAATTGCCGGCTTAATGTAATCAACGGTTAACGTTAGGTCTGATACATCGGTCGGAACATGGAACAGGGCGACCTACTGCTGGAATCGGTAATTACTGGTCGGCAAGCCGTGTTAACACACACACACACGCGCGCGCCACACACACACACACACACAAACACACCAGACATGGCGCGAGAACACGGCCTCGACGTTAATCAGTCAATTTTACACCTGGAGTACGTTTTGTTGTCGGCTCGAGAGCGGGCCGTACACCTTTATCGGGGACTAGCGAACTGTCGGATTGAGCACCTCCGGCCCGCCGTAATACCAACAGCTTTCTGACAGTTTAATCTGGAGGAGTCGTTCGCAAAAAAGACGCCTCCGTTAATTTGTCAGCACGTAGACCACATGCTCTCATTCGGGGGTTCTCTTCCGGTGGTCGATGGTTCACGTCACTGTCGGAGACGTCAGTGGTGGATACAGCGGAGAGTGGCTTCCGGTTCCCGTAATCACGAAAGACAGCGCCGGGGAGGGGGGCACCCTTTAGGTGGGAAGGGTGTTCTGCGAGACGGCGACGCATCACGTGCGCCCCTGTGGCCCATTCGATCGTATTTGCAATGAATGCGCGCATGCGCAATAAGCAATGCTTCTTTCCGAGCGCGTCTACCGGTGGGTATGATGGCCAGATGTCGCTGGGAATCGGTGTCTGTCCGCTAGGAGAAGGCACAATGACACGCGACCGTCAGATTTAAGCATTACTGACAACATTCTATCGGCGTGCGAGAGACGCAGCCATTCTTCTTCGACTCAAAGATGGCACTTTCGTCGAATTTCCTACCTCGCCGACACGCAAAACTAGTCGACTCATGAATAAAGAAAGCGCAAAATTTCAACTGGGACATCATCGCGGATCCAAGGTCGTGGACCTCGGGAACGGGTCTGCTCCGATCTTCTTGGCGGCTGCTGAAATTGGCTGACCTCCTCCGCGTACTTCTTGGAAGTTATTAACTAAACCAAAATTGGATCGTCCGGCATATGTTATCAAGCCATAACGGTGCTGCGCGGGGGGGGGGGGATATCGGGTCGGACCACCCCCAAACCCTCCCCCACCCTCGTACAGCCTTCTGGATGTTAATTGTAGTTGGCGATGTAATATTCTGAATTCTTTAACGGCAGCGTTTCAGCGAAACGGCCCCCGGAATTACGAGTCAGCGGGCTGGACCCCGGAGACTGATGATGTCACGGGCTTCGTTCGGTCACGTGATGAGCCTCGCCGTAATGGCTGCCCGGGTGTGGCCTTCTACTGTTCTGGATTCATTGATTAATGGAAATTGAATACGCGATTCGGATCTTTTCTTTCCTGAATATTTCCCAACAGCGGCGATAAATGAGGATTTCGAATTCTCCTTCCATCGTCTGCTACATAAAAGGGTTATATAAACAAGACTCGGTACTCGTCTATGGGACTGCTACTTTACTGACGTCTGAGACATTACTAACTCGGCGCATGCGCGTGTCTTCGTCTTGTGGGCGTTCTTGTTAGTTAGCTATTGATTTGCATTATTAACATTTATCTTCAAAACTAACGCAGGTGGATTAAATCATTAGAACTAGAATTACTACAATGATGATTTACCAAATCTATTGTCATCATTTTCATCAGTTTATCACCACTCCCTACAAGATAACAACAACAACAGGCACAAACCTCCACTACCACCGCTACGACCACTAAAACCCCAACCTTGACCACAACGGGTGTATGACAGTTGCTCATCCGGACACTTGTTCGCCAAGCAAATGAGAAAGTGGGCACTTGCTCAGTAGTGAATATTTAATGAGAGAACAAATGCACATAACTATATTAATAAAATAAAATAATCTCCGAACTTTAATTCCCTATAATAATTGGTATTAATCATCCCAATAATTACATAGGTAATAGGATACTAAGAAATATATTTTTGAATTAAAAATCATTTCCTTTTTTTTATTTTTCTCATTAAAAATTCACTGGTGAGCAAGTGTCCACTTTTTCATTTGCTTGGTGTGCAACTGTCCGGATGAGCAGCTGTCCGTACTCCACGACAACTACCCCCAGACGACCCCCCCCCCCCCTACTACCAGGTGCGTTAAGGGAAAATATTAAAGCATCCATTTATCATTGGAAAATGCACTGATGACGCAGAAGATGGGGTGAAGGCTGAATATTTTGAGGAGGTAATCTCTTTGGTGATAGATGATTGACAATCAATGGCAGAAGGTTAACGTCACGTGATCTATGACGTCGCCGGATTAGATAGTCCAGTGTAATGAGCCACAAGTTTGTTGTTACCTGTGTTAGACGGCCACAAATATGTCAATAGCTTTCAGGGATTTGTCTGATCCGTGCAACTGCATAATTAGGTCAAAATGTGGTCGGCTCACCGTGATGAGAAGGACTTTAGTCAATTGATGGCAGTTGTTGATGAGAAGGAAATGAGAACGCTGGACCTAAAGAAAACGAGATGCCACCACGAAACCTTAAAGCGCACAGTATCAATAACAGTGACTGATGGGCAAAACGATATCAATAAATAATATCATACGCAGCCCTCCTCTCTCTCTCTGAGAGATATATCAATCAGAAGAGGAAGAACGCCGCAGGGACGTTCTACCAATGGCCGAACGAGTGGCGTAACAATCGCTAAAGCGTGCCATAAGCCCCGAGTCCGATACGAGACCGTAACGTACAGACGTTGATCCAGATGCCGAATTTCGCCACGTTCCACGTATCATATGTTATCTCGTCGAAACCCGGCCATTATTCGGAAGGTATCAGCCATTTTGGCCAATCAATTATAGACGTCGAAGTATTACTACCAGACGCTATTTGCCGCCATTTGTCGCCGACGTCGGCCTCGTTACCAGTCGGCTGGCGTCCCCCGTATATCGTCATTGCGGCAAGTAATTACCGACAAAATGGCGTCGATTCGAGGCGGCGGCCCGTTACCGTAACCACCCAGTAATCTAGCGCCATTACTGTGGTCGGTTCGTAGGACAACAACGATCGTTAAGAGAAATTCTCTCGAAGGTCTTAATTAGAAATCCGTAGGGTCCAATAGAGGGCGCCCTTAACGGGCACATTCCATTACATGCTGTTAGATGGCCTGCGTTTGGCATCGAGATCATCAGATCGCTTAAGGCTGTTGATTCCAGACCTGATCGGGAGTTGGGGGGGGGTTGATCAGCCCCCGGGGCTAGTTGTCCCGAACAGAGGTCTGACTTGAGCGGTCAAGTGGGTGAGGATATCGGTGTTACCGACAGCCTAAACTGTGGTCAGGGGGGGGTGTCCGTTTCATCTGTCATTAAGTGGTGATAAGATGGCCGGAGGGTGATGAAGGCGTGTCTGGATCAGCTGTCAAACACATCCGCAGCCTTAGCCGCAGCTGATGGCGGTCAGCCAGTGATCAAATTCGACTTTCTTGTCCTTCACGGCAATCCCAGAGATCGTTTCCGCCCTATTCCGGCGTAGTCCTGCTTCAGAATTCTTGTTACGTACGGCCAACGACATCGTTAATTGGGGGGAGGGGGGGGTTGACGGATATTTTACCCCCCCCCCCAGGTGGCGTTCACTGCGTAAACCAGTACAGCTGTACTTAAACCCGTCGTTAGGATACCGTAGCAGCGGGAATATCCTGGAAACTGGTCAGTAGAATGTGGACAGATGTTGACACAATGTGATCGAGTACTAATCTGTAACCGAATGAAACAGGCGGAGGATAGGAAGGGGACGAGGGGAATGGAGATGAAGAACGAGCAGCAGATGGAAGGGAAAGGAAGATGGAAAACCACGAAGAAAATAGAGGTGGATGAAAAGTGGAAAGGAATCGATTCTGTAAATATAAGACGCCGGTAAAAAGGCAAAAACTAGGGAAAACGAATGGATTAATACTAGTAGTTCGGAGAGGAACCGATGGGCATCTGGAGAGAAATGATTGTGGGAATCGGTGGAAAAGGAAGGATATCGAAAGGAATAGGGGAAATAGTAGACTGAAAGGCATGGAAGATGGTAGTCAATAGTAGAATGGAAACGAGTGAAAGGTGTAAAACAGAAATAATTAAAAACGACTGGAAAACAATAATGTGGACAGGTGGAAAGGAATTGAAGAAAAACAATCGATGTCAAATGGAAACTGGGAAAAAAACCCTGCAAGATGGCAATCAACTGGAAATAGAATGGAAAGGAAGATAAAACCACAACAACAATGGCGGATGAAGAAGTTGGTAGAGGATGATCGTTAGGATGATAACAGAAGCCAGTCGGTGTCTATCGGCTTATCATGGTTAGAGACTGCCATAAGGCTCTTATTGGCCTCTAGCCATTGTTCTGTGGCACGTAAGGCCACTTGTCCTGTCTCCTGTAGAATCGCCTGCTTCGGCGGCATAAATCTCAGCCCAATCTCGTGGCTTACCGACCGAACTTGGCCATTTCTTGTCAACTAATATCTCATAAATCGTTCCCCAATCGACAAGGTGGCGAAACACGGAGACAAAAAACACGCGCCACCTGGCGGTCGATGACGTGTTGTCAATTGGGGAGATTTTTATATAAAAAAACCTCAGAGTAATCAAAGGACTTTGTCTTTGTTTCGTGTTTCGTGGCTACTTGAAAAAATGATCAACAGAACTGAACGTCTAGCCGTCATGGCACGCGTCAGTGCCAATGTCATTGTCGGTGTCCATGTTTGGTGCCAGTGAAACTGTCAGTGTCCGTGTCATTTTCAGCGTCAGTTGCAGTGTCGGAGTACTACCCGAAGAAAAACAATTCTGTAAACGTTCCGAATGATTGCTTTGGAGGAAAGATCACGTGCCCAGAGATAGTGTGACGTCACAATGAGTGTCTGCTTAGTGAGAGCCGTCTACTTCCGGGTAGTCATTTGAGCTGCGGAAGTTGGTGTGTGTGTGTGTGCGTGTGCGTGCGTGTGTGTTAGTAGCGTGCGAGAAGACACTACCACAAAGAATCATTAATCATCCTCTTCAATACAACCTCTACACAATTCATCAGGGGACCAATTCGAATGAAACAAATGTTCAGCTGCCTCTAATAATAGAGTAGACACTAGCCCTGAGACTCATAACATCTGAAACTACTATGTGGGTTATTAATCAGGGAAAATAGCTTAAAATACTCGCGCTAAAACATAGACTGCATTGTTAACTCACTTCCGCAGTCACTTGTGTACAACACTGCAAGACTATAACGTTCAATTTGGTTGTGTGCGCGCGTGTGTGGGCGTGCGTGCGTGCGTGTGTGTGTGTGTTTCTCTGTCTGTCTGTCTGTCTGTCGGTCTGTCTGTCTGTACTGACTGTTATCTCAGTACACATACAGTCTGTACACGTAACAAGCCGAACGACATTAATTAGTGAAACTTGTTTATGTATTCATCTCTTACTGTCAACTTCCGGTCTGATCCGACACAGTTTTTTCATACACAGCCTCTGATTGGATCCGGGAGCCAACCTCATTTACTGTCACGCGAACAATAACCTCGGACTCTAATATCCGTACTCAACAAACAGCAAGCATCCAGAACAAACCGCACAGCTAGGTCAAATGGTATATTGGTGCTGTATTATGGTGGCTAGCTTGAATCCGAAGGGGCCTGGTTCGAATCCCGCCAACTATAGCCTCCTGATATGTGATGTATTCGGTGGGGGGAGGGGTTTCGGCCATCAATGTCTTCTACCGATGATTAATTACTGTTGTTAATGAGCGTAGAATAATGTCCTTTAATCTAACTGTATTCTGAAGTCCTTAGATCTGGTACACAAAATAAATGCATTTTTAAAAGACAAATGTGGCTAGGCGTTGAACTTCAACGTTAACCTTTATTGCCCGATCTTAATCTCCGTATTTCGTCGCCATAAATGTCACATTCTCCGCCGAAGCATCACATCCGCTCATCCGGGCATTATACGCGCAATGGCCGCCAAAGACACGGTAGAGGCGCTCATCAAATCCCGATTACTATCATCTATCGGGATTTCTCGCTAATGTCGCTCATCTACAGTCGCAAATAACCGCCATTGACCGCGCTTCGTACGCCCAGAGTTCGGTAGTTAGGGACGCCGTAAGCCGTCACTAGGTGGCGACCTGGTCATGTTCTGGACGATGATTTGACGAACCCGGCGCCAGACCGGAAGTGGACCGAAGGGTCGGCCATCACGGTTTGTTATAATTCTGTTAGCGGAGGAGAGTCAGCCAGGAGGCGTTCTCTCTGAGATAATTAACTTCTACTCGGCGCTGTTGGTAACATTCTGCCAACATCGCCCACCGAATGAGTCGTCATATGGTCGACACTTCCGGGCCGGAAGCGGGCAGCGGCCGGGATATAGGTAACCCGAGATAATCTGGATTGTAGCAACACGTTCCGGATACCGCCGACCTCTGGCGATGTCGCCAGGGGTCGCCATGATCTGTCAATTTCCTGCGAGTAGCAATTTGTCGTTGACAAACAGCAAACAAATAGCGCCACCTAGCCGATGTTTGCGCTCTCTCTTTCTAGTTGGTTTCCTCTTTCTCTCTCCCTCTGTTATTCCCTCTCTTCTGTTATTTCCCCTCTCTCCCTCTGTTATTCCCTCACTCCTTCTGTTATTTCCTCTCTCCTACTGTTATTTCCTCTCTCTCCCTCTGTTATTCTCTCTCTCCCTCTGTTATTCCCTCACTCCTTCTGTTATTTCCTCTCTCCTACTGTTATTTCCTCTCTCTCCCTCTGTTATTCTCTCTCTCCATCTGTTATTCGCTCACTCCTTCTGTTATTTCCTCTCTCCTACTGTTATTACCTCTCTCTCCCTCTGTTCCTCTTTTAACCAGTCCTCATTGTTTTCGATTTTAGTTTACTAGTTTTGTATCATTCATTACGTCTGTTAGTTTTTAAATATGTCTGTCTATCTGTCTACATCTCTGTGACTCTCTCTATCTCCAAGTTTATCTGTCTGTCTATCTGTCTGTCTGTCTGTCTGTCTGTCTGTCTGTCTGTCTGTTTGTCGTTTGTCTGTCTGTTTGTCTGTCTGTCTGTCTGTCTGATTGTCTATCTATTCATGTGTTTATCTATCCATCTGTCTGTCCGACTCTCTGGGTTTCTATCCTTTTATTTCCCTACCTCTACCTCTACCTCCCCCCCCCCCTCAAGCTATCCTATCTCTGGGCGTGTAGACCAGTCAACTAAGGTCAGCTTTTCCCGAAAGAACCGATAATATCCGGGAAGCGCACTCAGTCAATCTGATCGTAATTGAAGTGTAAATCCTGGAATAATTATATGGATTACTTGTTGGATTAGCCGATTGTCGGTGGTGGGGGGGGGCGTTTTGACCATTTGCCAACCGCCAGGGGGCGGGTTACTCTTTCTCCCATCCCGACGCCAATCGCAGATGAACACATTCTGGATGTCTATCAAACTTAGGCCCCGGCCGGAAATGGGATATGATTAATATATGTAACGAAACGGTCCCCCGGGACATCGTCCGCTGGGCTACCAACTCCCCGGGGACGAGGGCTTAAGGGTTACGGGGAGATAGAGGGAGGTCGTTCTTGGGCCGAGATTCCGTGGGGTCACTGCCTCATTACAGATAGCGTCTAGAACATGTATATATTTATGCGCCATAGGGAAATTTGTGGGGTATGGAAAAAGTCCCGGTCTTCCTGAGCCCATTCACCGCCACTTCAAAGCTTTTGCCCGCAACACGATGACGTATCTTCATGCATATTCCGGACCGCGAATAAATGGAATGACACGATCTTCTTTCCGAGTCGCCCCGACTCGAAATTCCCGACCCCAGACGGGCGGGGCGGAGGGGCGGGGGGTGATATCTTCCCCATGGCCTCGCTCGTGTGTCGGGATAATCCAGGCCTTTGTGGTGATGGCGGGAAGCTACCCCCAGGGGAGTCCTGCAAACATGACATGGCCAGTCGTAATGAGAGGCCACTCATTTCCAGACTGTCTCTTCTTTGATCTATTTGATCGATCTACGCGCTCGTCGAGTAGCTGATGGACGACATGCCTCGTCGTATGACGCAATGGATGACGTCACACCGGGGTACGTAGGAAGAACAACCGAAATATAGAGATACCGAACCCACCCACCCACGACCGACCGAAATGGCCAGTCATGAAAAAGAGCATACACCCCCACGCGCACCATCCCTCCATCACTCCCTCCTGGGGACCAATTCCAGATGACGGGACATTTTCAAACAGCGATCCCGTGCTGTCGGGATCCCGTCTGACCAATGTCCGCTGAGGATCCGGCCTCTCACTTAGGGGATAATAAGACCGTACCCTGCCCGTTACGTACACACCACAGCTCGGGGGTTCACCTCCCCCCGTTTGATTACATCTCATACTGGTACTATTCCCTACTGCCATCCTGTCAGTACGGGAGAGTCCTGCTCCAGAGATAAGCTCCCAGCTCTGTAGCGGGATGCCGTTTACTTGCGGCAAACATGTGTCTTCCTGTCAATTCTATGAATAAGATTTCCATATTTGCGGGCTGGGATTACCACCGAGGGATCGCGGACGGGGATTGCGGACTGGGATCGCGGTCTGATATTGCGGGTCGGGCCTAGCCGGGTTAGGACGTCGGGATTTACGGGTGGCGCCCGATCCGGAGCCAGCTTTCGGTGGGAATCTTTAATTTCCGCCGATACTCTACTGATAATAGACACGAAATAACGTTGACATCTGGCGACCATTAGTGTACGAGGTAGTTGATGTAATTGCTAAATACTCCTAAATCGTGACCGATATTTGGCTCTTTTGGGGACGAGACTGGAATCGAAGATCCAGAAGTTGATAGATATACGACAACAGAATGACGTCAGGCATATGGTCGATCAACACACACACACACACACACACATATATATATATATATATATTTCTTTAGCGTTCTATTATTTCCTTTGTGTCTCTGACTATCTATCTCTGGTTCTCATGTACAAGATCTACGGGATACCTCCCCCTCCCCAGTTTCCAACCGTCTCTAATCATAGTTATATTTGAGTTGTCCCGTTATGTGTGATCTCCTGAGATTTCGGCAGACAGCCTGCTGTTTCGTCAACCTTCGGGATCTCAAACGAGGAATCTGGAAGTTCGTTCGTTCCGGATTTGCGCCGCTGAATGGGCAGTAAGACACGTGACTGTGTTGGACGTCATGCGTCTGGTATTATATCGTGCCGGAAGTGACGTACATACTTCCGCAGATGACGAACCGCGTCGTGACGAACGGCAGAAAGCCGATCGGCGCTAAGAGGCTTCCGGTTTGGTGGTGATATCGGTTGCGCAACCGGAAATCCGGGTCCTCGCCGCGTAACGGACCAATTGTCGGATAAGCATCTAAAATTCTACAGAAGAAAGCGATTTATTTGATCGGATGCTATCAATTAAAGGAGTGATTATTCTCAATTTGCTTGCCTCGTTCTCGATCCATTTCTCGTCGGAACAATGGCACGCGCTGTTTGGAGGACAAAGCCGCCATAACTCAAAATCGCAAACAAGATGTTAGGCTTTCGGCGGCTGTATTCTCTTCTATTGCATTTCGCGGCTAATTCGAGTTGGAAGCATTTCCAGATGGATGGTTCGATGAATAATCTGAGAATCGAAAGAATCTCTTGTCCTCTTTTGGTCAGCCATTCAGCGCCGAATTTAGTTCACCTGATCGAAGGAGAATTAGTTCTATTTTCAAAAGGCGGGGGGCGGGGGGGTTCTACCGGTAAATGGTGAATGTAGGTATCCGGAGGAAATGACGAAATACAATGGAAATACAAAGAGAACAGAAACGACGCGTGAACCGGATACGATGATAGTAGAAAGGATGCGAGCCGCGCCCCTACTACCAGCACCCCCCCCCCCCAACCCTTCGACAGACCTCCCCCCACTCATACTACTCTCAGCAAATAAAAGAAGAAATCAAATGGACTAATAAAGTAGGCACAAAGAGTGCACATGAATATGTATGAAATCCATGCAGAACAGAGCCGAACATATGCCCGTGGGCGCGCGCGCTCACGGGCATATAAGACACAAATAAACACACGCAAGCACACACACACACACACACGAGAGAGAGAGAGAGAGAGAGAGAGAGAGAGAGAGAAAAAAACACACACAAAAAAGAGAGAGAGAGAGAGAGAGAGAGAGAGAGAGAGAGACACAGAGAGAGAGAGAGAGAGAGAGAGAGAGAGAGACTCAGAGAAACAAAGACGTTTAGTTATCTAATTCGAATGACTATCTTGTTAAGTTTACACAAAACAAAGTATAATATATATATATATATATATATATATATATATATATATATATATATATATATATAGTACTGTTGTTGTTGTTGTTGTTGTTATGATGATTAAGTGATGTTTAGTATTCGTCGAAACAAACAAAACACAATAGAATCCGGGAAATAGTATCCACATTTAGAGTGTGTGGGTCATCAGCTGTCGACAATGGCAGGACATAGGCAGGTAGAGAGGGAAAGTGGAAGGATCGGGTTTAGGGAGGGTTCAGATGAGGGAAGGCGTTATCAGACGTGGGGAAAGGTGGGAATGAGACTGAAGGCGGTTCCGCCGGGGGGAGGGAGAAGAACGGTGGTGCGAGTAGAGAACGTACTGATTGATCTGTGCCAGGTCTGAGCACAACTAACCAACGATCAGAAGTTTGGTGATCGATAACGATCGAACGCCGTCGATCGTCGTAATAAAATAAGCGATGTTTGTTTGGTTTCATAACATACAGCGCCCCCTGTCGGCGTCGGTGATGTTTGATAGGAGGTTGATCCATAACACTATGACGGCCAGTGTTTATCTTGTTTTCATTCTACGGCCACCAGTTCGCCGTTTGTAGAACGTGTTTCTACATCACTCGCCCGATAAACGTACATTACCCCCCTTTAACCCGACAATAGCCCCGCGGGCGGATCCCTAACCGTAAACTACGTCGGTCTTCAATGGAGAAGATTTTGTCGACCGACAAACGTCCAGATGGTCGTATTCTCAAGCTCAGTCACTCCTCGGTAAAAGACTCTTCTCCGTCCTCAAAGATAGCGGGCCAAATGGACGACCGGTCGACGTTATGTTGACTATTTTCAATGCGACAATAAAAGGTCTCTTTCTTCTGGCAAGTAAAGAATCGAATGTCGCCCGTGGCAAACTGGTGGGTTGGTGGTATTGTATGGGTGGTTAGGTGGGTGGCATTTAGGGTGAATGTGAGTGAGTGAGTGAGTGAGTGAGTGAGTGAGTGAGTGAGTGAGTGAGTGAGTGAGTGAGTGAGTGAGTGGGTGAGTGAGTGAGTGAGTGAGTGAGTGAGTGAGTGAGTGAGTGAGTGAGTGAGTGAGTGGCTAGAGGCGAGGTTAGATGGCATTTATTGCCAGTCGTCATGCTTCAAAGGCACTTATTCGTCGTACAATCGACCGTCAGTCCGATCCAAGTATTTCTGGATCATATAAGCGAACCTTTGTCGGCGACTGATCCCGTCTGATGTCCGGCTGAGAGCTTTCTGGAGATGAAAGGTGTTATCGGAGAGGATAGCTACGACCGCCCGTGGCCCGCTTCTGGCCCGCTTTCTCCCAGGGAGACAGTCACGGCCCCAAACTGGCCCGCTAGGTAGTAGTCGGAGCGGGGGACCCCTAGGAGGGAACGACTCAGGGACGACACTGTTTTACTGGATCGAGTAGATAATATCTCATTACCTTCAAAGTCCAACTTATTTCATATCACCATCGACCGACTTCGATCGAGAATCGATGAATGATGCTAACAATAAGATACAACTGTCCTGTCATCAGTCGTCTCATCCTCCTCTAGGGCTGGCTAACGATAGGTAAATATTAGAGAGCTTCTATCAGGTATTGTCATACGACTGTTTGAGTTGAGAACTCGGGTATCTATTAATACAAACGAGCACGCATACGCCAACAAATGAGAACGATTACCGATAGCTGAGTTGATAGGGCGTGTATCAATCGAGCAGGAGGTTTCTATTCTTCTAGTTACTGTTAAGATCATAGACAAACTCCGCCGAGCTACGATAGGGTGGGCCACTGAATGCGATTAGTATGTTGAGTCACGAATTGCTGAATACACCCGAGTAATGTATACCCCAGTGGGTATTGAGGAACTGTGGCATGGAAACGCTAAACATGTATGAGTATATTTAGTACTACGGGAGCCAATACACCCGATTAAAAAAAGGCAATTTATCTGGAAACTTTGTTTTAATGTATCTATGTATGTATGTATGTATGTATGTTTATATAGATAGATTATATATATATATATATATATAAATAATATATACTATATCATACAGTATAGATGATAGATAGATAGATAGATAGATAGATAGATAGATAGATAGATAGATAGATAGATAGATAGATAGATAGATAGATAGATAGATAAAGATGTATGTGATTAGAAATTTTAACTCGATATGACCATTATATATATATATATATATATATATATATATATATATATATATATAATATAATATAATATAACATAATATAATATAATATAATTGAACTTTATATTTTCTACATTATAGATTTCCAATATGCCAAACATACGAAGGAGTACTGTTCCTCAGAAAAGTTTGAAGTCAGATGTCCTGCCAATTCACTCCTGCTTATTCATAAGGCACTGTTCGGGCGCATGCGCGCCGGAAGATGCGTCAGTGCGGAGTATGCGCATGCCCTGGGTTGTCATGCCGACGTTACCAATTACATAGACACGAGATGCAGTGGTCGGCAGAACTGTAGTATGATAGTTGGTGTCTTTGATAGTATAGCCCAGCCGTGTCCTAAAGACTTCAAAGCTTACCTAGAGGTTACACATCAGTGTGTTAAAGGTATTATTTACACGTATAACACGTATAACTCACATATATACAGGTAGCCATAGGCACGCGAAGAGACTAACAGATAGTAAACAGATAAAGAGACGGGTATATATTCAGACATACCGATAGACATGCAGGTAGATAGACAGACAAATGGATGGATATAAATTCAAGCATAAACAAACCAACAGATAGATTGACAAACAGGAAGACAGACAAATATATAAAACATAAATATACACGTGCAAACAGACAGACAGACAGACAGACGCCGAAACAGACAGACAGACGTTATATATATGCATGTGTGTGTGTGTGTGTGTGTGTGTGTGTGTGTGTGTGTGTGTGTGTGTGTGTGTGTGTGTGTGTGTGTGTGTGTGTGTGTGTGTGTGTGAGAGAGAGAGAGAGAGAGAGAGAGAGAACAGAGAGACAGAGAGAGAGAGAGAGAGAGAGCTGCTTCTAGATGCATGAAAAAGCACACAGGACATACACGCACAGACACGCGCGCGCATACATACATATATACATATACCCGAGTACCTCATCATACAGACAACCGAGACCCGCAATGAACGATGTCGTTTATTTCCCTGGCCACTTAATTACTCTCTAGCTCTGATAACATAACTAAGCCAGATGTATTATAATTTCAGTACCATTGGATGGTTGTAGAGGCAGATCATCTTCTACTGCTGTCATATCTGTGTCAGGAGAAGGTTATCTCGCCCTCTCTCCGACCGTATTAGCCAGGGTAGGCTCCTGTAGGTGGTCATTCGGTGCTGAAGGCGGTCGGAAGCTGAGGTTCAGACTGATTACTGACATAAACATGATCTCACAGTACTTTGGTCAAGAGGATGCCGCCGAAAGGAGGAGAATGTACTGCGACACGAAGGTATGGTCAATGGTCAAATAGAATGAAATCCGAGCGCCACCTTGCGGTGATACATCGCAGCTAATAAGTCGTATTGTATCCCTAGACGACTTATTACACCCTCCCCCTTCATTGCTTCCCCTTAGAGCGTAATGTGTATCATATACATGGACAATTAATTAGGATGCATATTAGTTTTAATGGGAAAATGTACCACTGCTGTTCTTGGGAAGGGTTAGCTACTATGGATATATATATATATATATATATATATATATATATATATATATATATATATATATATAATGCGAGAGAGAGAGAGGAAAAAAGGCCACAAACATACATAGAAGTGCGGTTATTAATGCGCGCATGTTTTCAACGTATGAGGTCTACATGATCAGAAATAACTTCACGGAAGATAAAACGACATGCGTATGACGTAAATGAGGGATTCCCTTCATGAATATTCATAAAAGATGTCACCAATATGATATCGGACGGAATGAATTAGCCTAAGTCGCAGGCTAATTAGTTTTCTTATACATATCCCCCTCCCCCATTTGTATTCTCCTCACGAGGAACCAAGTGCTGCTGCCAGTGGGTTTGCAGGCAGATTTCCACTGCCAGTAAATAAGATGTGTTATTGACGAACAAAACTATGTATGCTTCAAAATGTGATGCTGCTGCTGATGATGATCGTAATATTTTATATTTTCTTTACCGCTCCGTGTAATCTTTATAAACGTGGTGCGGTTAGCAAACACTAGCGTTTAGTAATAACAAGTTTACACCTTTACATAAATACCTCAAAACATTCACATCACCTACTTGACGGTATCCAAGTTAGCCGACTTTCGGCTTCTGTCGGGAAGTGACCGGAACGAAACATGACACATCGACGACAAGGGGCCACCTGACAGGTAATAGAACTCCCCCTGGTGGCCAGGCGTCGGCGAAATGCGTTAACCACGTTAGAGAAATCGTTCTCGATAGGCGGCGTTAGTGCTAAGTGTTGGTGACATTTAGATCTGGGACGTGGAAGGTCAAACAAGGTCGACGAGCCAATCAGAAAGCGATAATTGTAGGTAAGCTCCCTGTGGAACATCTGTCCTCTAAAAACTGTCACGGACATACCCACCACTTGAACAGTGATAGAGGGCAACTGAAGATCTTGTTTAGTCCGACAGACCGACGGACGGAAAGAGAGGCTAACAGACGGATAGACAGACGAACTGAATATACAAATGGATAGAGAGATCAACAAACGAATGGAGAGAGATAATGATAAAACAATGGGGAGATGGTGGTAATAAAACAATGGAACTAGAGACTAACAGATAGATAGACAGACATACAACGGATCTGTGACAGACAGGCGTTCGGAGCAATGAATCAGCTAAGAAACAACCGTACAGACAGATCAACAGGCGGACATACAGACAGTGACAGATAGATAAGTAAACAAACAAACAAATCAGGTTAGCGGATATAATTATCAACGAACGGACAAATAGAAAGTCCAACGTTCAGACAGATAGACCAACAGACAGACAGACAGATAGATAGGCAGATAACCCAACAAAGACAGGCAGACATACATAGAAACAAACAGACAGACAGACAGATACACCGGCTAACAATTAGACCAACAGACAGGCAGACATATAGATAGACAGACAGACCAGCGAATAGACAGCCAGACGGACAGACAGACCAACGAATAGACAGACAGACAGACAGACAGATGAACAGCCAGACATACAGACAGAATAGACATATAACACCTAACAGCCTTTACGGTAATAGGCTAGCCTTGCTGCTAGACATTAGTTAGATATGGCCAGTCTGACTTAGTACAGACATTAATGCTTTATCATGCTGTCGTCTAGCAATTATGGCGTCTTTTATAGAATATTTAACACGTTATCTACAGATAAATCTCGACGGATGTAAAGTATTAATGTCAAGTAAAAGGAATCGTAATCTGTTCTACTATAACAATAGTTATAATGTATATTATGTCAATCAATCAATCAAATCAATACATTTTTATATCGGAACTGTATAAAAACACATGAAATTAATTAGATTGTATCATAGTTAGTAGTATACGGTCCCAATCCATGGAATAGAATCGTTTAGAATATAACATGGAAATACGATTTCATTATTTAATTTGTTTAACAAGATAATGTCAGTATTAAGCTTAAAAGTATTCCACAGCTTAGAAATTTTTTATAAAAATAATAATGCACGTATAATAAGACTGGATAAAACATGTCAATCTCTCGATCTTATGTT
>JAODUP010000119.1:997500-1005000 GCA_025642065.1 Paralvinella palmiformis | reverse complement strand
TATATATATATATATATATATATATATATAATCAGTCATGGGCACATTATTATTAAATATCACCTACACCAACGTTTTACGTTAGTTGTTGGAATTTGGACAAAGGACGAGTGAGATGACAAATCTGGACACAAACAAATAATACATTCCAGAATAAATGTTTTACAGAGGTCATAAATAGTTATATAAGTAATAAATATGTTTGATGATGAATGATCTCAGCTGGGAGCTAGTAACGACTGCTCTATCCGTTAGCTATCACCGAAAATGGTTGGTCACACTGATATATATATATATATATATATATATATATATACAAAGCGTTACTATGGAAACCTCTCGTATGTTATAACACCGTAATCATCACATTAGCCGGTGATATATCACTAACACGGTTTCTGTTACCTTATTTATCTCCCTCCTCCTCCCCCACTCCCCATCTTGTTGTCAACCTGCTCTATCTAGTTACAACATGAAATGATACGTCTGTCTTCTGATATCGACATTTTGCTGATAAAATGTCTTCGCCTTCGAAACCCGTTGATAAAGTCGTCCAATACAGCCGCTATCGTGGTGGATGAATATACGGTGGTAATTTGGTGGTGAGTAGTCCTCTGGTACTACTTTACGTGACAGCTTCCCAATTCTAGTTGACGGATCGCGCCAACAAGTGATCATTATTAACATTCGAGACACCAACATTGTCGGAATATCACAAAACTGTAAATATATTCCTAATACCATCAAATGGCAACGTTTATTGATGATGTCGTGATTCACAACTCGTGAAACACGTCGACGCGTCGCATCCTTGCATTTCGAGCAGAATGTAATGCAACTCGTATATCACGTGATATTTGTCTGCCGTGTGAATAATAAATATGGCTTCTCGTGTAGCGATTTTTGGGATGTTTCCATTTGTTTTTGTACATTTCTCTGCCTGATTCTCCGATACATGGATGTTATGTGTATAAATCTCTCCCATTACGTAAACACTTTTTTTTAATCTTCTGTCAGTTCGTGTTCTATATTTGTTTACCGTTTAAGGGATTTTTACCACTTTTCCATCGCGTTATTTCTAAGTACCTTCCCTCCCTCCATAGTTCCCTCGTTACAACCACACACACACACACACACACACACACACACACACACACACACACACACACACAACACAAGCACCCCCCCCTCTGTGTGTGTGTGTGTGTGTGTGTTTTTTTTCCCTGTAACCCTCCATCTCTCTAGCTTATCATATATTTCTCTCTCTCTCTCTCTCTCTCTCTTTATATATATATATATATATATATATATATATATATATATATATATATATATATATATATATATATATCAGTTAATTGATTAATTTATAGACACTATGATAGTGCAGTGAATAGGGCAATACCAGAGGTCTTGTTTCAAATCCCAGCAATACCTGTATTTATGATATATTTCCTTAGAAAAACTGCCCCCCCGCCCCAGGCTGAAAAGCCCCTACCCTAAACAAGCCGTTCACTCACTCATTGATTCAGTTAACTAATTAATTAATTGATTAATTGTCACTTTATTTCAGTTGAAGTTCCACGAAGGTTCTGTCATTACTCCAGTTAAACTCTGTCGTTCTCAGATTCAGTCATCTGAGACGCTGTTTAGCTCAACCACCGCCCATGTAAAACTAGAAGCTACATACCACGCCTCATCTCCACGAACTGCCGGCAATGTGACACCTCTATTACTCCAATACAAAGGTACATAGAATAGAATGAATCAAATGGTGCAAGGAACACCAATTAAGTCTCTGGGATGTCGGAAAGTGATAAAATCTCAGAATCTCAAGGGAGAATATTTCTGGGATTCTCTAACTGTCGTAAATATACATAGTTAATCTAGGTATTTTAAACGATAGCTACATTTTTGCTTCTTTATTGAAAATTTGTTGTTTGTTATATATTCTGTACATTAATATATATATATATATATATATATATATATAATTGTTATTATTATTATTATTATCAATAGTAGTATAGCATTACTGATAGTTGTTGTTGTGGGAAAATTGTCAGTATTACCTGTATTCTATAAAACTTCTACTAATGTTGCCAGTTTTTTCTCGTATTACTAATTTAATATCAGAGGTATGTTTCATGATATATTATTAGAGAAATGATTTATTGTTATATTGCGCCATCTCTATTCAGTTTTTGGCTGCCGGGAAATAATCCCACCAGATGGCGCCAGCGTACGCCACACGCCTCAAGGTGTCGCCGTCATCTGTAACCAAAGTCTCGAGACTTGGTGGCTAACGTGTAAACATGATAAATGGATAGGCGAATTTGGCAACTGCTCGAAAGGTTAGTTCATCTGCACGCTGTTCTTTGGGGATTGATAGAGTTACGAAAGCACCAAGGAAAACCCAATAAGAATATGCAACATTGTGGAGTACACGGCCTTTATTAACAATTTTGAGAAATATGGATTTCCTTTAGTGGTGTACCTATCGATGTTGAAATTCTCAAGGTGATACTAGAGGATGCTAATTGAGTTTCAAGCTACTTGAATTACACTAAATATTTTATTTAATACACCAGAATGGGGTGTACTTCACATAGAACAGAAATAAAATATGATTATGAATATATCTTTTTCAATTTACATAGTTATTTCTATCATATTAGTGTAATAAATTTGTGAGCGTCTTGCAAATAGAACAAATCTCGATGTCTCACTATCTAAGTCTTGTTTTATTGTTTGATACAGAAGTATTGTAAAAAAATTGAAACTCACCATGAAACACAGTGTTCCGACTTTAAGTCGGACGTACGATATGATTTATATAATTATTGCCATAGGTATAAGGCTTAGAATGATAGGAAAGGTTAATTAAAATAGTTTCTTTCTATTGTCTGGATGAGTATCTACTTGTCTGTCTGGGTTGGTGTGTCTACTTGTATGTCTGGGTTTGTGTGTCTACTTGTCTGTCTGGGTTTGTGTGTCTACTTGTCTTTCTGGGATTGTGTGTCTACCTGTCTGTCTGGGTTTGTATGTCTACTTGTCTGTCTTGGTTTGTGTGTCTTCTTGTTTGTCTGTCTGGGTTTGTGCGTATGCTTATTTCTCTTGAGTGTAATTAGCAAATTGATTTAGAATCAACGTACTGGTCTTATAATGCCTTCTTTAATTTTAATGTAATAGTAGTCTTGCAATTCATATCAGTCACACACACACACACACGCACACACACACACACACACACATATAATATATATATATATATATATATATATATATATATATATATATATATATATATATATATATATATACAGACACCACAGAGAGAGACAGGGGAGAGGGACGCACATGGCAGAAATAGATAGCTGTAGTTTGTTTTATTTTCCTTTCATATTTGTGATATTAATTAATAATCTGTATATAACAGACAATTAACCTTTTTTTCAGCTCATTTTGATCCAATGCCAACACTCCCGAGTACAAAAAAAGAAATTCAAAATGGTAAGTAAAATGATCGCCATTCTCCCTCTCTTTCAAGATTTAGACCCACTCATCAACTGACTAAATCAATTTACTCATCCCGTCCCGCGAACATCCTATCACATTCTCAAATATGTGGGTTTTCCCAACACAGACATTTGTATAATCAACAATCTAAAACTGTTTACATACAACATCAACAATACTGGCAACGTTTTGTATAGGATTATATATATATATATATATATATATATATATATATAGTAATTAGATGGCGCAATCGTAAGAGTGCTGCGCTGCAAACCTTCAGCTTGTGTGTTCGAATCTGGTTCACACCTGTGTTAATGGGATTTCTTTCTTAGGTAGTTTCTTCTAAGTCATATGTCCCAGGTGTGACCAGCATAGTGGTTAAACAACTGAAGAACAACAACAACAACTAGTTCCGTCTTGTACTGGGGGGTGGGCGACATGAAGATTACAGGAAGTCCCTTAGAAATGTTTACATAGATCTAAGACTTACATATATACAACTGTCATACCATACTGATGTGACGTGTATGTTTGGTATAAGGTGATGGTGGTGTAAGTTCCGAACTTGGATATTATCTACACCGTGATGAGGTTGATGATATATCAGTGTGTCTCTGGAAGGCCACACATAGGAGGAGACTATTGCCGTGGTCTAGCTGGGATGTTATCAGCGTATGTGGTCGAGGTTTACAGCCCCCTCTCCTGATATACAGCCCGATATGAGCAATATTGCGAATCTGGTAATAACTGGCTTTGGTATTACGTTTATTTGTCTCAGTGCGGTCGGGGAACTATCGATATTGTCAACAGGTTATTTCCTACAAATATAAGCCAGTATAAATAACACGTGGTCAGCAAATTAGTTTACACGTGTATAAACAAGTACAACATAATCAGTTTGTTTACACATATATAAAGAAATACACCGACTTCGTTCACTTATACGCACATCTACAGACACCTGAATATAATAACAGACGTTAACTTCGGTTGTAATTCCACAGTAAAATATAGACAAAACAGATCTATTAGATAGCTCAGAACACCCACGACGAACTCATCACATGAAGGATGTGCCATAGACTGGGGATGTTGTCCTATCGTGACAGTGTTTATCATAAACAGATGTTATTGTTGTTGTCTTTGTTGTTAACCTTCGTGTATCTACTGGTACACGTTGTCTTCAGTTAATTAGGTTATTAACACTTATCTCATCATCGCAATGGTCGCCACTGATACACTCTGAAATGATGAATCTTCTCTATCTACGTCAGAATCTACCTGAGATGTAGATAAAGTCTAGAATCAAAGTAATATTAGCTTATTTAAACACCTAGCTACCCGATGTATTTAAAATATGCCTCGCTGAAGCCTCAAACAGGTGTGTACCTAATCCAATATCTAACTTGGCGAGATGGATTATAATAGATTATGCTTTGAAGAAAATTGGCTGCCAAAAAAAGGTCTGTGATCTAAATGATGATCCCAGATACAGCAGCTAGATTCTAACTATTAACCCTTGTCTACTTTTTAATAAATAAATAAATGAATATGAATGTGTATATATATATATATCAGCCCACTAAGTAACCTACTATTCTTATTTTAGTGCATTGCTCTACCTATGGGTCGTGTTGGCTGATTGTTAGTGTGGTGAATCACATAGTAGAGAATCTGTGTTCGAATCTAATCCTTCAAAGAACATCTAGTCAGACCAGATGAATTAATATTCGTCAGGTGCCTAAATTTACAAAGGGAAGAACAGGAAGACTATTAATACAAGTTGTAAACTGTTCAGTTCGCCAATACTGAACTTTTAGTACTACATAGTATCAACAAGTAGTATCAACAACATAGTATCAACATCTCAGACACAAAATCTCTGTCCTATCAATAAAAATTAATCAATCTTGATCGATTTACTCTAATCGGTCACAAACTGCTTTCATCGAAAATTCATCAGTCACTGACAGAAGACAACATTCATATCAGTCTCATCCTTATATCAATTATACTATATAATGTAGATCTTTATTTTATCCGGATGTTATCACATCTCTGTGTATTATCACATATCTGCGTATTATCACATCTCTGTGTGTTATCACATATCTGTGTATTATCACATATCTGTGTATTATTGAATATTTTCTTCTGTTTTTTTTTTATTATTCGTATTTTAATAACTTAATGATTAGTGGCACCTTTTTTTACTGTTCTCTTTAAGGCGTTTGTTTGAAAACTTTCATCCTACTCCAAAATATATAATTCCCTTTTAAAACTGTAGATAAGATTAATTATATCCATTTAGAATTCTAAGTTTATCCTAACTTTGATATTATTAAACGCTAAAGATATTACGAAGCATGGAATTTTAATTGCGCATACACAGAAATTCAGATCCCGAACAACATTCGGGTGTCATTTGAGGCGTTCTGTCCTCATCACTAATCGGTTCTCTCAGCTGACAGAGTAGTATGCTGTGTTTTGGTATTGTTTTGCTCGGTTATGTGTGTAACGTAACCACTCTCTGCGTGCCAACACTGAGCATGCGCGCATATTGTAATGTATAATTAATTAGCCACGTGGTGACCAGCTCAAAGTATTACGACATTTCTACAAACCGTGAAAACGCGTATTTTATATAAATATATAAAGATATATGAATAATATTGTAACTAATAATGCCAATAAAAATAATTGTTATTAGAATCAGCTGAAAACGGTATTAGCCATCAGAGAATTGTCTTAACAATATACATCACTCAGAATACGGAATGAGCATGAAATACAAAAGTCAAAAATGCGAATTATTTCTTTCTCCGACCTAATTACGAACCACGTGTTGGTACTCTGTCATCATTGACAAATCCAATTTGAAGAAGGGGCGGATGTCGACACTAAAAAAATACCGTAAATCCTGGGGCAATTAGTATTTACTTCTAAACACATCTAACTTAGGGATATTATTATCTTCGGAACCCCGAGACTGATGAATATCATCCAAAATAGGTCGCAAATTAATTAGAACTATTAAATATACTCCGCTGACCCAATTATTCTCTGACCTACTTTCTATTTAAATAAGTAGAAATAGACATATTAAAGTGATATTATGTCCACCTTCTCCTTTATACTTATTTGAAGAATATCTTCAATTTTGTCGTTGAACTGGAAATAAAACAGAAGTTGATTTAAATGTTACATAGAACGCTGATAATTGTGTCGATGATTTACAAATAAGATAATGCTAAATATGAATTATTTTCCGTGTAGAAATATCTCCGTTGTCTCTCATCTTTCTTCTCATTACATTATCTCTTTGAGCATCATTTATATCCAGATTGCTTATCGTTTATTTATCATCGTTTTCGGCTGATACTGTGATTATCTCCAGCGACTGTTAGACATGTAGTTCTTGGATTATGTTGATACAGATAGCGCATCTGTTGAAAACTATCGCTGAATTAAAAAAAAAATTGCTCAATATTTTAACTAAATCATCAAAATGCGTAAAACTTCTAAAACACGCGATCAACTAACTAGACTAGTATACATAACACGATCACTTCTGATTGTAACATATAGAAATAATCTAAATGTGACCATTAAGAAAAATTACTGTAAAATGTTATTAACGAAGGGATAGGAATACGTATTCATCAACGCACGCACATACACACATACATACACGCACGCACACAGACACACGCACGCACGCACATTATAAAAACTGTAATATAATTTATAATGGTACGAAGTATCTCTTACATCACGTTGTTATTAACAAATGAGAGCTTGAAGAAAGTTTTAAAAACCATGTCTATGAAGTTTAACTCGACACAAAGCCTCAGACACTTCAGGAATTATACACATAATGGTACAAGTAAAATGTTGTTGTTGTTGTTGTTGTTGTTGTATTTCTAGTTGTATTTTTACTATTTCTTTTGTGAATCAATTATCTTTCTGAATGACGTA
>JAODUP010000119.1:785000-992500 GCA_025642065.1 Paralvinella palmiformis | reverse complement strand
TTGATTGATTGATTGATTATTAATATTATTATTTTCTTATTATTTTCTTACTTTTTATTTATTTCCCAGTCTGGTTCCGCCATTCCTGCACTTTTCTAGCACTTCCGTACCAAATAAGGTACAATATTTTTCTAAGGATCCACACGAGGAAACACTTTCTAACATTATTACTGACCGTGGTCGTCTTGAGAGACTCGCTCATTTACAGTTGAGTGAACCCGTTAAAAGGTCTCATCGAAATCTCAGTGATTAATAACGGGACTGACATATAGGTACGTGCTGACTCGGTGAACCAATCCCAAAACAAACCAACGGTTTTAGGTTTCCATTTATAACGGATAAACGCTTAACAGCGAGGAAGAGGGCTTTTATTGACAGGTCACATACTGAGCACTTTGTTCGTTTCCCGATCCATCATAATGCACGCAACATGTCGCCAACATAACAACAAAACATCACGTTACTTAACGGAAAACTCTCCCAGCTACGAATTTCCGCCGACAGACGGCACTCTTACATATTTGTCCAATCGCCATCAGGATCGTTCTGCCAATTCTGTATTGTTTTCGTGTCATTCGACATCCTACACACTTCACAAACTTCTCTTATAACGGACTTGTCGAGCTTTTTGAATGAGGGATCATATTAAATAATTATTTGACTACTCCCGATGATTATAGAGAGATGGACAGTTGTGTCTGTCTCTTGGGGGAGCTCGATGTATCCCACTTGCTTAAACTAGAAATCATTTGAAGTAAGCGAACGAAATGAAACATAAAGCATTTTTTTAGCGATATAAAAGAAATAATAACACGTTTTAATCACTTTAATATTTGGAAAATAACAATTACACGTCTGTGCGTTCAGATTTAACTAATAACTAAAAGGTTTTAATAAATATCAGTCCCCTGAAGATCCTGTAAGCAGATCCAGTATGATATCCTATTCCCATAAGTCAGTTCTGACTAACACAGACAGTAATTACATTATAGAACTGAAGTGCTATAACGGTCAGAAGGAACTATTGTTACCTAGAGTTGTTGTGTGACATTATGTATATGATTTAATTAATATCTGTCGGTGTACAATTCCGTACGGATCGTAGACTTGTTAGTGAAGCGCGTATGGTCACGTGTCAGGGTGGACTCTAGCCTATGGACAAAATTTTGAACAACTCTTCTTTGTAAAGATTCACCTTTAAATCACCACAATAATATGATGACGCATCATGTCTGAAATATCATATAATTTGATCGCTGAATGAGTTTTGTTTTTATTCTAATATACCTTAGAGTAGAAGAATATTTTATATAAATATTAAACTACGTGTGGCCTACGAACCAAACATATGGCGAATAATTTCCTTTTTATATTCATAAACTCGCAGTAGAAATGACGCGCTGCCATCTGGCGAATAAATATCGTATTACTGCCGCATCGTATATGACCTTTGACACTAGTACAACAAACTTATAGATAAGTGAAGAAAAATAGAGCAGATAAGTGCCCCAAGTCACTCCCGAGCCGATAACGGCAGATGATAATATCCCTCTAGTCCTAGATCATATTCTCCGCAGTTAAGTTCGTAGTAGCTCTTGTTGACAGAGCCATCAGGGCGGCCATCTTTCTTTTCATTGGGCGACAAAAGCCCGGATGTGAAGTGACGAACCTTTGTTTGCCATATTGAGCTTCATTCTCGGCTAATGCCCTCCTTTATAATGACGTCGAAGTCTTTGTAGCGAAGAAGGAGGGACATTATAACTAAATGTATCTCTCCTCTGTCATTGACAGTCGTCACCGATGGTAGATGGACAAATATCGACGAAATATTGAGATATTGGTCATTGTAACATCTCAAAGGTCAACCGATCTTAAATGACCTTATTGTAACTGACTCGATTATAAACTGGAAGTCAATGAAGGCGCAAAACGGATTTTAAACAATTGCCGTTTATCTTGTTAACTTTCCATTATTAATATATTCTCATCAAGTTACAGCTATGATAAATGTCTTCTAGATACAACTGAGATTTACTTCAATAAAAATACAAAATCATGATACTGGTCCTTAATTAAAACTACTCTGTGTCTTAATTAGTTGTTAAGATATGTTGAAAGATATTAAAACAATAATTTTTTCAAGTTACTTCCATTAACTATCTATTTATACCATGAGCTGTTATGTGAATAGAAAAAAGGTGCCCAGGGCACGCATTCGTCAAATAATATTTATATTGAAAGATCATTTCGTAAACAAAAAAAAGTGTCTTCCTTACACACCATAGATAGTGTATCTTATTGGAATTAGTAATTACCACAAAAATGACGATTTAATAACACGCCCTCATTAACAAGGACAATTCAAGATTGCTGTAGAGTAAAACTCATAAAAACATATTATTTTTTACGTTTGACATGACCATCGTATGGTGATTGTCATAATATTCATCATCTTATCATACAGAAACATAGGTCATAGCTCGAACAAGTTTATATTAAACGATCAGATCAAAATTACTGTTTGGTCTCCAGATTTAGCAGGTCAAATACTAGATGATTCACTCACTCACTCACTGACTGGCTCACGGAGTAATTCATTTGACACGCATTCGCTTAACTCTCATCCCAGTCGGTGGATCAGATAACAAAGGTGCTGGTAGGACACTAGGGTCGGTAACAGACCAATGATGACGTCTCATCAGAGTAGACGAGAACAGACCAATAACGACGTCTCATCACAGTAGACGGAAACAGACCAATGGTGACGTCTCATCAGAGTAGACGAGAACAGACCAATGATGACATTTCATCAGAGTAGACGAGAACAGACCAATAACGACGTCTCATCAGAGTAGACGAGAACAGACCAATGATGACATTTCATCAGAGTAGACGAGAACAGACCAATAACGACGTCTCATCACAGTAGACGGAAACAGACCAATGGTGACGTCTCATCAGAGTAGACGAGAACAGACCAATAATGACGTCTCATCACAGTAGACGAGAACAGACCAATAATGACGTCTCATCAGAGTAAACGAGAACAGACCAATGATGACGTCTCATCACAGTAGACGGGAACAGACAAATGATGACGTCTCATCACAGTAGACGGGAACAGAACAATGATGACGTATCATCATAGTAGACAGGAACAGACCAATGATGACGTCTCATCACAGTAGACTGGAACAGACCAATGATGACGTATCATCACAGTAGACGGGAACAGACCAATGATGATGTATCATCACAGTAAATGGGAACAGACCAATGATGACGTATCATCATAGTAGACGGGAAGAGACCAATGATGACGTCTTATCACAGTAGACTGGAACAGACCAATAATGACGTCTCATCACAGTAGGCTGCAATCGTAGTCTCTGTGAAATAATATCTTTCTGGTGGTTTATAATTAGAATAGAGAGCTATCTAGACAGGTAATGTTACCTGATTAACAAACGTTGTTGTATAATAACTGTAACGTTGTACAGAACACCTGTCATATGATATATTATATAATTGGTTCATCATTATACGGGGATAGGGGATTTTCTTGTGTCAATAACAGCCTTACTACTGTACGTCGGTGTTGTTGTTGTAGTTGTTGTTATTGTTGTTATTGCTGCTGTTGTTGCCTGACACACAGAATGGAAAGAAACCCCGAGTTTATATTTATTTTATAACCAAGTTCCCAACATATTTATTTACTAAAGCACAAAAGGTCATTTGGTGTAGATTCGATCCGTTTCGAATCGTCATATGACAGCTGTAATGCGGCATGACAGCCATTCTGAAGCTGGCCAGCTGTGCTCTATTTCACCAGCTGTCACCACGTACTTGCGATGCCGATTTTAGGCCTGCAAACCTAAATAACCGACGAAGGTCACGTGGTTTAACAGCATCTTTCCTAAATACCATAACGCGATGACATTAATTTTCTGTGGTAGCTTAAAATAAATTAGTTTACTCTCTTCAATCGTCAAACGTGACAAGGCCACATAATATAAACATAATATTTCTACATTTAATCATTTTTGGCAACATACAGAAGTACAGGAGCTCAATGTGTTTATGTATAAACAATCAGTGTCTACAAATGCATTTAGAATATTAAGTCCCGGTTTAATATCTCGATATTCGATTTTGAACTTCAGTATTCTACATCTGATGGTTTTATATCTGTACCGAGCTATCGTGGGATTTACAGCTCTCAGTGACAGAGAAATGGACATGAATATACGTCAGGAATTAAATTAAGCATTTCCCTTCTCGGAAGACAGAGAATTTCTTTAACAATAACGTCGATTTAAAGGGCTCTAAGGTGGACATTTAGTTAAATTTTTCATGGAAGAAAGCCAGCACTTAAAGCCACGTCTTTAGTATATATCACATTTAACCCCCGCCAAAGTGTAACCCTATAGCTAGTCCTCTACCCAATCGCGCACAATCCTTAATGCCCTTTCTAAATATACATCACCCCTTAATCCCTCATCCGAGTACAGACTGTTTGAAAGGCCCGTCCCCCACCAGAGTTTACCCACTAAAAAGGTATCCTTGTGTTTAACTTCTTGTTCCAGTGTACAATACATCTATGACTCCATCACAGAGTACAATAATCCTTAACCCATTCCCTTCAGTGTACACCAATCTGTATTCTCATTTCCTATGAGCATCAATCTTTAACTCCCTGCTCGATCTACACAAACCCATAATCTCCACACGGTATACTCTTTTACTTAACCCTTTTACTTCTATATACAATAGTTCTGTATTTACATTAGTGTACTATAATCCTTAGTCCTCTGACCATTTTGTATACCAGTACTCTATCCTTTTACCATAGTGTACAACAGTTCCTAATCCTTTCGCCATAGTATATACTAGATCTTAATCCTCTCATCATAATGTATTATTGTACTTCTGCCCCACACCATAATGTACACCAGTCCTTAATCCTCTCGCCATGGTGTACATCAGCCCTCAATCTTCTCACCATAGTGTACACCAGTCCTTTATACTCTCACCATAGTGTACACCAATATTAATCGTCTTATCATAGTATACACTGGTCTGACGCATATCAACCCAATAGACACCAATCCTTACTTCCCTCTTCACAGTAGACACTAGTTCTTCACCTCCTCATCTGAATACACACCAGTCCTTGATCCCCCTCCTGTCAGTAGATAACAGTCCTTAATCCTTACATCCCACTAGACACGAAGCCTTGACCCCTTGTGTTGGTAGACACCAGTCCTTAATCCTTTCATTTCACTAAACACGAAGCCTTGATGCGCTGGTGTCAGTAGAGACCAGTCCTTAATCCCTTTATCTCAGTAGACATCAGACTTTAATTCACTCATCTCAGTAGACACCCAGTAGACATAAAGCATTGATGCCCTCGTGTCAGTAGATACCATTCCTTAATCCTTTCATCTCACTAGACACCAAACATTGATCCCCTCTTGTCAGTAGACATCAGTCTTCATCCCTTTATCTCAGTAGACACCAGTCCTTAATTGACTCATCTCAGCAGACACCAGTTTTTAATACCATAAACCCAGTGTACACGTGGCCTTTCACTTCAATGTACAACAATCCACGGTTTCTTCCTTCATGATGTACATCAGTCATTAAGATTCACCAATCATTAACCGTAATCCTGCTCTAATTGTGGTAATATTTAGATATTGGTGGAATGAGCTTCAAACGAAAATGCTTGGTGAAATACTATCATCATCATCATCATCATCGTCATCAGCGCTATCACCACCACCATCATCATCATCATCATCGTCATCATCATCATCATCATCATCATCATCATCATCATCATCATCATCATCATCATCATCATCATCATCATCATCATCATTATAATCATCATCATCGTCATCAGCGCTATCATCACCAACATCATCATCATCAGGAGCATCATCGCCATCATCATCATCGCCATCATCATCATCATCGCCATCATCATCATCATCATCATCATCATGAGCATCATCATAATCATCATCATCGCCATCATCATCATCATCGTCATCAGCGCTATCATCACCAACATCATCATCATCATCATCATCGTGATCATCATCATCATCATCATCGTCATCATCATCAGGAGCATCATTATAATCATCATCATCGTCATCAGCGCTATCATCACCAACATCATCATCATCATCAGGAGCATCATCGCCATCATCATCATCGCCATCATCATCATCGCCATCATCATCATCATCATCATCATCATCGATGCATCATCATAATCATCATCATCGCCATCATCATCATCATCGTCATCAGCGCTATCATCACCAACATCATCATCATCATCATCGTCATCATCATCATCATCACCATCAGGAGCATCATCGCCATCATCATCATCGCCATCATCATCGTCATCGCCATCATCATCATCGCCATCATCATCATCGTCATCATCATCATCATCATTACCATCACCATCATCATCATCAACATTATCCTAATTATCACTATACGTATCATCATCACCATCATCCTTCCATCTGTAAAACAAAACGGTAACATAATTAAAGTCAATTAATTAACAATTCGCCTTAATTATAACTCTATCCTGAGATTGGCCAGTCCGGCAATCAGGAAGTGATCCAGAGACAATAACTGATCCCTATGTGACATAGTAATTGTTAGATATGATCGGTGTCATCATTAACTAACTACTATCTCCTCAGTCAGTATGCCATCAGTAAGACGAAGACTCTCGGATAATGAACGTATTAGGTTGGTTCTGTTGTTGTTGTTGTTGTTGTCGTTGGGTTTTTTGGGTGGTTTTTGTTGTTGTATTTTGTTCTCGTATGCCATCGTTCTGTGGTCTTGCTGTTCATGTCTATGACGTCACAATATGGAAGATTTGCACGTGATCGTTAATGATGCTGATGACGATGAAGTGATAAGCAATAATTATGATTATTAACTAAATCTGGTCGAATATTACGAAGCTAATAAAGCGAGAAATGTTTTATTCTCAAATTGGCGGACGATATTCTTCTATCTTAGTTCAGGGTGCTTCAGGACAGCCAGGTAAGTGATGACAAGAGTTTTGTGCGTGTGTGTGTGTGTGTGTGTGTGCGTGCGTGCGCGCTGTGCGTGTGTGCGTGCGTGCGTGTTCATTATGTAAGGGCGCTTTATTAAATATACATTATTATTATTAGGTTAACAATAAAGTAGTAGTATCAGTATTAGTAATAGTAGTAAGTGTAGTTGTAGTAATAGCTGCAGTAACAATAATAATAATAATAATAATAATAATAATAGTAGTAGTAATCATATTAGTAGTAAATATGGCGGTGGTAGTAAATATTAAATATTGTTATTTTATTATCAACTTCATAAACATATCGTAGTCTAATTGGATCAATTATCACTAATGATAACGTGAAGAATGAAAAATGGAACCGAAACCAGAAGTCCAGACGCGTCTCCGGATCTCTATCATCAATCTGGATACCATCTTCCTCAATGGAAATTCACTGAATAGTAGCTGGTAATGTAGTAGTAACAACAACAATAATAGTAGCAGTAGTAGTGGTAGTAAACAACAATGATACTAGTGGTATAGTGTACTATAGACACGTGACTTGAATCATTTAACATTGAATATATCGCAGATTAATAAGAAACATCTACATTAAAATATTATCCTTCGAAGGTTCATTGACCTATTACGTCCTTTAAGTAGACAACATACAGTATTGTTAGAACTGTTAAACTCGTTATGATCATCATCATCATTATCATCATTAGCATCATCATCATCATCATCATCTACGTCATTAATAACATTTAATGTTGTTAAACATTGGTCGGTCATCAGGGACCTTTTTATTAAGTGTATAATTCTTATCCCGAAGTAGACTCTGCTGAGTTTCTTCGACTCCTACAGGAGTATGCAATATGCAGATTGCGGGGCGTCAGGTGTGTTATCTCATGTTTACTTCTCCTAGATACTAATTTACAGCTCCTTGTCCTCACTTCGAACGGCTGCAATGGAATTCGAACTCGTGGCCCCATGCCGACTTAAACAACACCCTATCAGCTGCGCTATCGCGTCTCTACAACGTGGATGCATATGTTTAAATACGCATCAGGACCAATGGGATAACCCAATCCGGGATGAGCACAAGCAGTCCCAAAGCTGTTATCTTAGACGCCGACGTTAACCCTAAAACAAAACAAAAAACATGTATTTAAGTATCCGCCCTTACAAAGGTACAGACAGGGTACATGTTGTCAAAGATATACTTCCAAATGTCAGTTTATATGTGTACCTTTTGACGATACATATTACACATTTCCTATGATTTATGGTGTGAATTATGCGCTTGTAGAAATGACAGTTGAAAATAGAACATATCCCTCAGAGTTGACGTTGAGGTAAGACTGCACAGATCAACGTTATGAGGAGAGATGGTTCCGTGAGTACAATCATCATTCCTCAACCAATATAACCAACGGTAAGATTCTAGGAGAAAAATAGATACTTCGTTGAGTCTCGGAGTGAGTCATGTGTGGGAAATATTCCTGAAAGACGATCGACTAGAAACGACACCCCCCCATCCGTGATTATATGATGGTTTAAAAGGCATCTGGAAAAGGTTTGAAAGGATGTTGAAATGGTTTAATTAATGGAATAAAGATTATTAGACTAAAATGTAAGCTGATTAAATGAAACAGTCGAATAGCACTAAATAAGTATTATGTGTCTATAATTGTAGTATAGATATGTGATTTAGGCTCTTAACAGGTTAAATTGATGAAAACAGTACTTCTTATCTCAAGATAGTAATTGATAATCTACTCAGGTTTGTCACATAAACGATAACTGAGATGTGATAGATAATCTCATTTATTCCGTCACACGAACAGATGACATTACGACACTGTGTGTATAACCTACAAGATGTTGATACTACATTTACTGATGTTGTCACTCCAAACTCAATCTAGTAAACACTTTTAACTTGCTAGTTTCTGCTTCAATTACAAAACCGGAAGAAAAAAAACAGTAAACATAAAAGAATTTATAATTTCTTTTCTACCTAAATATGATGTGTTTTTGTTATTTATAACTTATACAATATACAGTCAAACCTTCTCTTAACGCCAGCTGTCAGGAAGCACCACCTACGATTAAGCGTCACTTTCCAAAGTCCCGATCTAAGTCCGATTCAAACTGACTCGTCTAGAGACTCTACCTGCCCGACACAGCCAAACGCTATAGTGTCAGGAGGGGGGGCCTACAATATTACCTGTCAAACAACCGCCAGTTGAGATAATTTAATTGAGGCTTTATTAGCATGATTGAGCGCTGATTGTCATTGGCCAAACACCACCAAAATATTGACCAATGATAGTTCTTCCCTAGTTATGTCTCCGACGGTGTGTATGACGTTTTGTGCTGACGGGTCTTGGCTAGTGGGCAGTGCTGTTTGGATTGTTATGTAATTATTATGTGATTTCAACACACCTTGAGTAAAGGTAATTGCTGCTGCTTAAAACTAATAAAGATATATATATATATATATATATATATATACATATATATATATATATATATATATATATATATATATATATATATATAATATACGTGCAAATATGTATAAAGTATGTGCATGCATGAATAAAAATAAATATTATGTAATCTATGTTGTTCAGTCACTGGAAATTCCACCCTTAATTAAGTGCCTGGGGGTTCTACCAATATGGAAGCTCCACCTGTCTGTAAACTCCCACTTCCACCAATTCTCTACATGTGGTGTTAAGAGCAGATTTTACTATACATGTATATAGACATTGAGACATAGAAAAAGAATGTTCCAAATAAAAAATTACAAAAGTAATATTATCGTTGAAATGTGGTAATAAGAAACAATTATCTAATTAAACATGAATGGTTAGTGTTGTCATTGTATTATCTTATGTTATATAAACTATTATAACTAAAAACAATTGAAGTTAATTTAATTATGTGATGTTGACTTGTAATATTTTTATCAAATGAAATATGTACTGATACTAATACTGGAGTTATTATCAATCATATAAATCAATAACATAAGAATGTTGATACAGTTATCAGAAAATTAATCGTTATACTGTGAATATCTTTGCACAAACCTATAGAGTTTTCTTAAACTAATGAATGAATTAAAGAAGCAGAAATTTTAAGGGCTTGGACTAAAGTCTTGCATGTCTCATCATTTATGTACTTACGAATAAGTCCTATTGTATTTCTTATTTGATAATAACAGGACTTACATACTTAATTAACCTCCTTCTCCATTCCTAGAGTATTATCCAACCTACGTCCTAGAATTCTCACAGAATTCTCACATAACTGTATCGTACCGTAATGCGAAGATTCTCAGTTTTCTTCACATGTTACTTGGATGAGTAAACAATTAATTCAGTTTTATCCTTATTCAATTTCGGCATCTTCCCGTTAATTTAAATATTTATATCTTTAATACAAGCTTCAGCTGAAGATGATGTATTACCTCATTTATAATATGATTTTAATGTCATTTACATCGGAGTATCATCGACGTAAAAATTATATTTAACGTTACGCTATTTAATCGTTTCACCAACTTACTTGTAATTCTTGGGTCCTAAAACGTATCCTCGTGGTACACCAAAATGAAGATGTACATCTGGTGATGTTTTATCCGCGAATGAAACACATCTGTCGGTGAAACACGATTTATCCCTAAACAATCCCTATTCCTTGGTGCCAATGGAGCCATTTTAATGCTTCAGTGGTATCGGATGACAAGTGACGGCAAAGGATGGAGATAGTATAATTAATGTAGTGATGGATCCTTCATCGAGAGTCTCAGCAATGTCACTGTGTACGTTCAAGAGAGCAGTTTCCGTTGAATGATCTCTACAATAAGATGACTAATCGTCATAGAAGTTATTGTGCTCCAAGTACTCTTCTTTACATCTTGCTACTACATACTCAATAAGTTTCGAGATTAGAATCGAAGGTTAGATATAGGATGATAATTCTTCGTATCTTCCTTATCCAACTCAGATATCCTTAAAAGCGTAGAAAGTGGCTTATTTATAATATTTTGTTTCTCAGTGTCAGAAATTATTATGTTAGTTGTTCAAAAGCCAAGTATGGGGTGGATCTAAGTCACGTGAATTGTTTGGAAACTTGCTGATGATCTCCTTGGCACCAATTGCAGCAGCTGGACGAAACATGTCGAGAAGTTTCCTATAAAACATAATAACTTAATTCACGGGAATATTGGATATATTATTTCGAGAATCTGAACTGATGTTATTCCTGATGATTGTTGTTTTCCCCATGAAGAAATTGCTCCGCTTTTCCTCAAGAATATAATTGATGGGCTCCATATTACTTAAATATTTTCAATGGGAGTCACCAAGATGTTAGAGTGGTCATAGAATTGTGCTGTAAACGGCCGAGTCGTGGATTTAAATCTGACTCAAACTAATGACTCACTCACTCTCTTTCAGAAAGTGACAATTGATGAATATTTAAATAAACAATAATAAAATAAAGTTGCTATCATTGAAATTTGTCCCCCCCCCCTTCTACAAAAATAAAACAGTGAGTGAAATAAGTCTAATTAATGACTGTAGGAAACATTATATTCCACATTTGTGTTATGTATCTCCTAAATATTATATAAGTGATATTTGCTATAGGGATATAACTAATTTGATGCAATTACTACGCACACACACACACACACACAGAGAGAGAGGGGGGAGGTGGATAGAAGAGGGAGAAGTGAGGGATAAAATTAAATATATCTTAATGGGATAAGTTTAAGTCATGTGTAGGATTTAAAGACAAATTGATACTGCAACTAAAATACACTTTTTCTTATCTGAAACTTTAGTATTACTATTTAAGAAACTAATTACAACACATGTATATCACTTTTAAATGACAGATTTTAACAACAAAGTCATTTGTTAATTGTTAATTGCATTCCACAGGGTTCACTCTAAACTTTGACATCAGTATGTTAAATTATTGTTAAATGATAAAAATGTTCTTTCACCAATCGCGATGTTCCTCCGTTGTTTGGAAAATGGCTCTCTTTCTTTCACAAATTTTATACTAACCTTCTCATTTAACGATCAATTTGGACTGACTTTCACCAAAAAAGGTGAACTTTATATTTGTTCAAAGACATAACTGTAGTGGTACAATATATCAACCTTCAAGTTCAATGTGTGATATTTATCCCCGTAAAGCTGAAGTGAAATGATGTAAATCCGTTATTCAAACAGCATTTCAGAAAATGACTATTCATTAGCCATGTTGGTATGTTGGACAAATCCTGTTCTATATGATGATAATTCTATTATTATGTGATAGAAGTTGGTGCCTATTGAAATTTACATATCAGCAAAAATAATAGTTTCTTGGTATTTTATTTCATATTGTTTGTTTTTATTAATTTATAAGTTATGGTTATAACATCAGTCTAGCAGTATAACAATCATATTACTTCATGACTTTTGATGTCTGGAGTGATGAAAGCTGACCTTTTACTGACAAATAATATTATCCGATAGCCAAAAAATAAACAAACAAAAAATTATATTAACAAAGCGAATGTTTCATGAACGAGAAAGAATTTGGTAAATCGATCTAGTGTCATGAAAAGAAAAATCACAATTTTTCAAACGAATCCCCTCTTTCTTCTGTATCGAGCTCATGCACTGCGCATGCGTCACGGAAACTTGTGCGTGGCTAATGTAATATTAACAAATAATGACTTATATATGTTAAAGGGATGCAGTTTTGTTTAAAGAAATATTTTTTGTTGTTGATTTGTTGCGTTTGAGTCTTGCCGAAAATCCACTAAAATTGGTGTAAACATCACGGCCATTTACTGAGTAGAGTCAATTGCCTACTTCACTACTGGCTGTTCGTCTGTTGTTATGTATTTGAATAATACTTGTATAAAATAACCAGTTCAAACTTTTACTTCAATGACAATATTTTAGTCATATCTTATTTGACATATATCGATAGTAGTCTAATAGATCTAAAGATAATGAACAACTCTAACAGTCATCATCTTGATGGTTCGTAATATTAGATTATTAAAAGACCTTTCTCGCTGTAATCAAGTGACTACTGAGTAATAGATCCTGTACTGTGAAGGTCATATAACAATGATGGCGATTGTTTGATAGCATCATAAATAAATTATAACAATGATGACGATTGTTTGTTAGAATCAGAAGGGGTGCCTCCGTGGTCTAGCGGTAGCGTGTTGGATCACAGATCACTACCACCCGTGTTCGAATCCCGGTCGTTTCGTCTTTGACGCTCGGCCCATTTAGCCTACCAAGTGCACAAAAGTGGCCGTAAAACATCAATCATAATCATCTGTTAGGATCAGAAATAAATAAACTAATTATTTCTAAAAACTACGAAATGGAAAATCTTTTCCGGAGAAGAAATTAAAATTTGGCCATCAAATAATAGAGTTGGCTTCCTAAATAAATTAATTACATGATTGTTTGTTCCAATTAATAGCTTTATTTAATCATTTTATTTGAACTTTCTATAGATAATCCGGATCAATACAATAACCCGTAAACACCTGAACATTAATAGTATGTTTGTGTCTAGAGTAAATGCAATAAGTAACCTAGTATCACATATTCGCCGAAAAACACATCACGGAAAACGGAAAGCCTTCGGAGAAGCTACATTTTGACAACAATCTAAAATAATAAAGACGTTAAAAAACTGATTGTCAAAGAGTGGATTGTATTTTGCTAATCGATTAATTACATTCTGTTTCAATTACTAATACGAAATATTTAATGCCAAGTTTACAACTGCCGAATAGGTTTTTGTGGTTTGTAGATCGTCGTGAACAACATGTTCGAGTGCATATTGAAATCTTATTGTTCATATACTGTTTGTACCAGTTGTTTGCGTTCCATGTGTTCAATAAAATAAGTCACACAAAGACATATGAAAATTGTACTACACTGAAACAATATTTAAGTAATAAAGCAGTATAAATATTTCATTTAAAAATGAGTTTTTTGGGGACTCATTAATCGTTTTTATTTCTGGTATTAAAATGAAATGTTTAAAGTCAGTTTAAAAAGTATTGAATATAATGAAGGAAGAGGCTCATTTGTCGGAGATGAAACGATATGACAGACGTTTATCTCTCAGTAGGGGCACCTCCAAGATCTAGCGGTAGCGTGTTGGACCACAGATCACTACCACCCGTGTTCGAATCTCGGCGTGGGCATATCTGAAGGTTGTTTCGTCTTTGACTTCGCCTCATTACCTTTGGAGGTCGCTCGTCCCATTTAGCCTACCTTGTGCACAAAAGTGGCCGTAAACATCAATCATCATCATTATCTCTCAGTACACTTTATCTAACTTGGATGGCGTATGATGAAGTGATGTGTGTGGTTCACATTTTTACCATCAACATGGTGTTTGAGGCCCGAATGGACTTTCGGAATATGGCTGTCCAGTGGCTCCAATTAAAAGTGAATGCAGTAAAGGTGTCTGACTGATGCGATACGACAATAAAGTCATTTGTTCCGTTAACAAATTCGGACAATAAAAAGCTCTTTGAAAATGTTAGAGAACATGTTCTATCAGTCGATTAAGACTGCAGTAGACTCTATCTGATGCGTGCATAATTCAAGTTATAGAATAGTCTGAATGCTAACTTCATATGTAATTGGTCAGTTGTGGGAAGTTATTAGAAAGTGGAGTTCTACAACCAATGTACACAGATACATAAATATGGGTATGTCATGTTTATAAATAAATTACAATTACAGATACATATTTTGGCTGTTGTGCTAAAAGTTATAACGAACCCGTCTTAAATGACTGCCCTCTCGTGATAAGTTCAGCACAAAAACAGCTGTTACTCTATAAAGACGATGGAATCTTTAACAGATGACATCTTAAATATTGGTCAAATTTTAAATACCTCTTTAAAGTACGTTGATTGAGAAAGTATCATCTATTTTGGTTAACCATTAAAATACTTTAAACTTGTGACTAGTTTTAGAGGAGAACTTGGACTTAATGTATTTGTACATAAGAATGTATTTGTACATAAAAATGTTTTTGTACATAAGAACTATAGGAAACGATTGTGAAATTAGTAGAAACTGATGTAAAATCAAAAGTTGTTATTATATCAACTTAAAATTGTGTTATTATTGTTTCGTTTATTCTAAAAGACCAAAATACAAGAATGAAGCCATTTTGGAAGTGACGTCATTGGAGTCGTACGAAGCCTACGGAACTTGGACTTAAACGTTGATATTAGGGTTTTCTTATCCTGGTATAAAATTGAACAAAATATGATCCACTGAGTGTTAATTGAGTATCAAAACAATAGCATTATTGATAAATCTATGGATATAGATCCTTAAGATCTATATAGTAAGTGAATGTGGGTGAGTAGACTGGATCAGTTTGTAAACAAATGCATATGTCAAAAGAGAAATTAAAGGATGCCAACGTTCTGGTGTAGTAAAGGCATACTATTATATACATATATATATATATTTATATATATACATATATATATATATATATATATATATATATACTATAATACTATAATATATATATATAATATATATAATATAATATATATATATATATATATATATATATATATATATATATATATATATATATATATATATATATATATATATATATATATATTATTTATAAGTACCAAACCGGTGTTAATAGAAATTACATCATTCCACCACACATCTAAACGAGTCATAAACGCATATGCTCCATATTGGATTGTACTCAAGTCTTCAGGAATCCTCGACCACGTCTCGACCAATCAGGAGCTGACATAACCGAGTTAACAAATTTCCAACGGACATTATTATTTGCACAAACTAAGTGTTAATCTCAAAACCTCGTTATTATAGATTACAGCAATATTTTAGTATATAGGTGTGATATTTACAAGAAAAAGATCTCAGAGAACAAAATAACAATTTTGTTCTCTTTTATCGATTTCAGCAGATTTCGTGAATATCGGATAATTAGCCGATTATGACTGAACGTTCGATTTCCCATAATAAATTATGATAAATATCATCGACTGTTAGATGAATACATGATTTTGTTTTCTCGGCCATTAGACTCCAGGATAGTGGAAATCTTACTGATGTATTGGAATTTTTATATTCAGGATCTTAAAAACAGAAAATATATGTTTCTACTTTCGACTCTAATGGCGTTAAAGAAGATCCCGAACGAATGAATGATAGACCATTTCAACATTAGACAAGCCTCAAAATTACTCCGAAATGTGCCACATAATATACTTTAAAGTGGAAAATATTTCAAAAGACAAATTAATTTGGCCGTTTATATGAGGCTGGCTCAGAATAAAGAAGACCCTTAAAAACATTACTCATGTATTTGGCAATTCATGGGATGAATCAGAATGGCTCAGTTAGTAGGGTAGTGAACTGCAATGAGAAATATCATCCGTTAGAATTAACCGACTCCCCACGGATCCCTAAAGTGTTGATTCACCAAAAACAGGTATTTGCTTGAATAAGTTCGGTTAAAATGGATTATACGCCCATAAGCATGAAATGATAGAATTCGTAGATAGTTTTTATTTGTTCCTACGATCATGCTAGTTGTGTACTGGTCTGTGAACCTCTTGTTATCGGCGTGAAATTACAGTTTTATCTCAGCAGTGGATAATAGTGTGGATTTGGACCAAAAGTCTCCCGAGATGGCTTTAATAACTGGAAGTCTTTAATTATTATAAAGTCGTTGTTGTATCGGTGAATATTATTGACCCTATCTCGTTAAATTGAACACAGCGAGCTTCAGTATCGAGACAACTACAGGAAAATAGTAATATTTAACTGAGAATTCCGAACCACGACACAACACTGTTACTTTAGTTCAAAGGAACACGGGAAGTGACGTCAGTGTTTAAAAAAAATCTAAATGTGGTTTGGTAACAGACTAACAGTGTGATCGTCATCTGGATTCTGTACAGATCCATCTCTGAGTGAGTGATCCTTGTTATCTGTGTTCTCTAGTAAATAGGTCGCATATAGAATTTTTCCCCTCCATTTTGTAGTTTAGCTTATCTGTCTTAAGCTTTGAAATGGCCTATCTCTACCTATATCATCACTCTTTCTGTTGTTGTTGTTGTTGTAATCGTCGTTGTAATAATAACAAACAAGAAATATTATTGCTACTTCTACTACTATCATTATAACTATTACTATTACTACTTCTACTAATACTAAATCTCTAACCGTTAATATTATTACTAATACTATGTTAATCATCACGGTCATTGTCACTGATGAAGCTGATGACAATGCGATAAACTTGTTATTTATTATTGTTAATGTTGTTGCTGTCAATGACATGGTTATTATCATCATCATCATCATCATCGTCACCTCCAATATTTATTTATACTTATCTACATCAGAATGATACTAAAGTATTTACAATAGCCATCGACATATCGATATATGTTCCCCGTCTAGTCGATGTCCATAGTTATATCATCAAATGTCATCTGATATCGACATTTTGCTGATAAAATGTCTTCGCCTTCGAAACCCGTTGATAAAGTCGTCCAATACAGCCGCCATCTTGGCGGATGAACATACGGCGGTAATTTGGTTGTGAGTAGTCCTCTGGTACTACTTTACGTGACAGCTTCCCAATTCTAGTTGACGGATCGCGCCAACAAGTGATCATTATTAACATTCGAGACACCAACATTATCGGAATATCACAGAAACACAGATAACTTATAGTTATCAGGACCAAAGTGACCAATAAACGGTGAATTGCACGGCTAAGAGCAGGTTCAAGGTCATATTTTCATACCCTTTCCGCTCTTCTTTCTAAAAAAAAGCAGCCAATATTCTTATCAAACCGCTGTTTATTTACGTTCTCTTATCAAATGATATGATTTATTAATGTAGGTATAAATAATGCAGATATAAATATGTAGAAGGACAAACAAGTTTATCAGAGCTTATTCAGAAATCTACGATCACAAAACTGACTTGTTTACAACATGGCTGCTACAGAACGGATAGTATATGACCAAAGAGATTAGGAAAAAAAGAAACGGAAATACAAACTAGTACTGAGTGGATGATGTAATGGAAACCATCAATTATCTCTGTGACAGTAATATTTTGTTATGATTAATGTCATATAGTTTGGTTACGTTTCGTTTTCCTTTGAAAATGGATAGCTCTCTACAGTGGAATAGATGGCATTGTTAAAAATTAACTACAGCCTTTTTGGTTCTCTCTCTCTCTCTCTCTCTCTCTCTCTCTCGCTCTCTCTCTCTCTCTCTCTCTCTCTCTCTCTCTCTCTCTCTCTCTCGCTCTCTCCGATATATATATATATATATATATATATATATATATTAAACATTTAAACATGACGGAACCCGTACGCAAATTTTTGCATCATCAGCTATAAATCTGTTCTCGGAAGTCTTTGATCTTTTAGTGATGAACTCAACCTTCGGGTTGTCATTAAGCTCAACTAATACGCTTAGTCTCGTGTCCCGTTTCTGGATCAATCTGGAACACAGATCAGACAACACATTGTTCAGTTTGATACAAATTATAAATCAGAAAGTAAAAATTATCACCACAAACATTTTACGATACAAATAAACACATATATGATATCATTTTGACAGGAAGTAAACTGAAAAGAATTCGTTAAATGATTGACCTTCTACGGTGAGTAAAGGTCAACATTGTCTAATATTGTCATTGATAATTATACAATAGCCATATATTTTAATGGCTCACTCGCTGATATATGGATATTATATGTAATACACAATGATTGTGTGTTAGGCTTAGCCATAAGAGTGGATACATTTGAGACATATGGTCGGTCATAGGGTTAATTACTAGAGAAAATGACATCAGATGAAACAACCCACAGGTTTAAGCGATAATCGGATTTGATCGATGAACTGGGAGCGAGGTGGCAAAGTTAAGTATATACGAGTGGATAATTGTAAATTTACTTACAAATACACACACACATACGCGCACTCATGTAATGTACGTTTGTGTTCCTGTGCGTGTGTGTTTGCGTGTGTGTACGGTGATGTGTGTATTTTAATGTTTTTTTGCTATAAAAGAACCTCGTGTTAATATCACAGCTGACGTTATCACATACATCTTTTTATAACTCATCCTATTGTTATATTAATTACAGATTCTTCAAGCTACAGTCTTCAATCATCTGGATTAAGAGAAAAAGTTCTACTTAAAAAGATCGCCGTCTTTCAAGAAAAATGTTCGTTTGATGAGAGAAATTTTACTTATCTCGCTCTTTCTACCATCCAACAAAATCATGACACTAACAAAAAGCTAATTCATTATTACAAATAGCCATATTATTAATGCTGTATAACCGTTGGATGGCTCTAATGAGTTCTGGCAGTTCTATATATATAGAGATGGAAATGAGACATACACACGCACGCACGGACACACACGTGCGCGCACACACACGCACGCACGCACGCACACACAAACATTCAGGAAGATAAACATATGTTATATTAGTTGGCGTGTGTATGTTTGTAAGTATGATAGAGAGAGGGACAGAGTTGCATTGAGTGGAATCAGCACAAATTAAACAAGACAATGGGAGAGATAGATAGATAGATAGATAGATAGATAGATAGATACACAGGAAGGAAGGAGGGAAGGAGGGAGGGATGGAGAGAGAGATGGGGGCGCAGTATTATCCAGAAGTTGACTATTTTTGTTGATGTTGCCCACGTGACAGACCTTAGGCTCGTCTTCAGACATTAAAAACCGTTCTTCATTTAACGCCAGGAAACAAAAGAATCGATCGAGTTAGTTTTCGATCACAAAACGGAGATGAATTAGAATAGAAATAATTACTCTGAGAATCTTCTGAACATCTTAATTGTCAACGTAAAGGCCACGAAACCTTTTGTTATCCGTTATTCAGGTAGATGAACTTCATTGATGTAAAATTACCGTCAACAAATAACCTCCCATCATCCCCCCCCCCCAGCCATAGTAGAAACAAAACACACAGACGCGCAGATTACAAAACGAAATAAAAGTACAATGACTCGTGTCTAAAAAAACAAACCAACTTATTTAATGTATTTTCCAGTTATTATAATCTAGTACTGGCTGTCTGAGGATTTCGGTGTTTTGTAAGGACTGGGGGGGGGGGAGGTCGGGGTTTTATCAGGACTGGGGGGGGGGGGGTAATTTGTCATTCCATCGTTTACCAGTCGTGGATTGGGGGATGACTGTTTATTGGTGTGTGTATGTGTGTGTATGTGTGTATGTATGTGTGTGTATGTGCGTGCGTGCGTGCGTGCGTGCGTGCGTGCGTGTTGATTTCAATTAGATGACCATTTTATTTCACATTCAAGAGATTAGAAAATGAAATATCAGTATTGAGTGAACAGGATTCTAAATCTTGAGCTGATCTATCCGTGTACACTATGTACCACTCACACGTGTATAGACAGACAGACATATGACAGCAAATAGACAACCAAACGTATACACATTAGTACAGTGCAACATCATAGTCAGCCACTGAGTACACCTTTTATTGGTTCAAATTACGACCATATAACCCGTAGCTACCGGTTAAAAAATATCTGGTACTCATTTATAGCCGAGTAAACTACTCGAGAGATCGCCGATTTTACCCAACATCCTCTCGCTTTTCTAATCCAGCACTCTACCACTGAGCCATCGTGACGCGACAATTTTGTGAGAATTAGAAGAATGTCGAGAAGCAGATAACATTATCTCACCGTTCTTCACAGATAACGAGATAAGACTCTTATGGCAAGATTCTTTTCGAGTGATTGTTAAAATGTTGCTAAATGTTATCAGCCGAGATTATCAGAGTTGTTTTATTGCCACTAAATCTCTCATTTGTCTCCGATAATGGTCGCTTGATGGGCATTACGCCATCCTGTTTCAGCTGTCTGAGGTGACATCGTCCTCAACAAGACGGTTACGGCACGTAAATATAAACTGTCTGGTGAGGGATATAGTGGATGAACGGACGGACGGACGGACGGACACACACACACACACACAGAGAGAGAGAGAGAGAGACTGTCAGCTGATTTTTTGGTTATCTCAAAAAAGTAAATTACATTAGAGACATTTTCCATTCGTCTTCAAGCCAAAATCAGTTTTCTATCTTTCGTGTCTTTGCCCTTCCCAGCTTTGACCTTCCGAGCAGTGGCCTTCCTAGTTTTTAACCACCATCTCTGCGGTGAATTCTTTTAGCAATTTAAATTTCACGTAATGAGATCATTACAATTCTTAGACTCCACATACCAAAGCCATTTTCTCGGCACTGCTGTGTACTTAACAAAGGCAGGAAACAAATTACATTCACTAACATTACGATGTGAAGATATCGGTGTTAAGGCTATGATTGGATGAGGTGTGAGATATACACAAGATGCGATATAGTTTATAATGTAGATCCTATAGAATATAAATGATAATATGATTAGTCAATAATGTGTATTGTTTACAATATATATCGCCAGACAAATATCAATGTGTATCCCATAAATCATACATTATGGTTCAAATATTAGTTATATAACGAATAGCAGTATTTATACTAAAATTTATTTAAGTTGCTTAGCCTCGTATAGAGATAGCCAAGGGACGACCCTCAGATCCCATAAACACAGATATGACCCGGATTTGAATCTACAACCTACAAATTACCAGCGCAGTATTCTAACCGCTGGGCCATCGGAATGCCTTATTTAACCCCAAACGACAAAGGTCATATTGTAATTAACAATGTATCATCTGTGATGTATAAGTCATCATGTAAATAAGAATGTATATATCATAGAAGATGAGTTATTGAACAATTACGTATAACAGTCAAACAAGACAATTTATACAAGGTATATATATATATATATATATATATATATATATATATATATGGTTAAAAATGCTACGTGGTACAAATTTTGATGAAATTTCTACAGAATGTAAGTCATGATGAGTACAAGACAATGAGTACAAGACAATGAGTACAAGACAATGGAGATATCGATGGATACATCTGGAGACGTAATAGCTAAGCCGATATAGTTTACATCCACGTGTCTGGGAATCCCATGGTTCGAGTCCTATTACTAACGTCAAAAAGTCTAGACAACTCCACATGTCTTCACCTGATTCAGCTATAACTAGGTATATGACAAAAGTAAATGACAACGTGACAGGAAAACGTTTCATGTTTAAGGAACCACACGTTGGACACTCCCAATGGTGCCGAATGGCATTAGGAGTTCCAACGTCGGACATGGAGAGTGTTGAAATCTTCACAGACGGATAGAAAAATCAAAATGAATATTGCAAAGTAAAAAGGAGTATCAAGGGACGTATAACAGTGTACGTTAGAACATCTATCACTCACCTATAACTGACTAATATACAAGATTGTACAACAAACAAATAAACAAAACAAACACAAGACATTATAGATAGTATGACAAAATATGACTGCCATATGAGATAGACAAACATCTTCAATCAAAATAAATATTTATCATTCTTTAGCCGCGTTAAACATAATTATCTTACGACGCGAGTAACCTCATTACTGTTTTATTTACTTGTTAGTTTAATGTAAAAATCTCTTTGAATATGTGAATGTTATTATTACTGTTGGAATTATTCATATTGTGTGTGTGCACGCTATTATATATATATATATATATATATATATATATATATATATGAGAGAGAGAGAGAGAGAGAGAGAGAGAGAGCGCGCATACGCAACAGAGATGCAAATAACTAAACACGCTGTTACAGTCGTGAAATAACTACGACTAATATACATAACATCCAAACAGAAGTAAACACAATTTCAAAATACACCGCACTACATTAAACAAACGACTCCAATAGATACTCATGAATAATTAATGAATAAATAACATGTAAAGAGCACTAAAAATAATATACGGAGAACACTAAGCTTATATTAGATGTGTGTGGGGGGGAGGGGGGGTGTAGAAATAAACATTTGAACGGACACAAATATATAATGATTTTTTAATAATTTAATGAAACGAGTTTAGATGAATTTTGCAAACAAAATAAAATATAGAACACATTTTTGGCTGTTTAATGTAATGATTATTTAAGACATGTATTTTCTAAATACACGATCATAAGAAATTACGTTAGTTTTTATTCTCGTTGTTGTTATAATCGTGGCCGCTGATATTGTTATTGTTATTATGAACTTGTTATTGTTTTAGTTTTAGAACTGGTTCTTGTTGTTATAATAACAGAAGCGACTTTAGAGTTATAAATAACTACTCCATCATTACAACTTGACATCGTTTTCATTCGTGATAATCTAATTCCCTCACTAACCAATCTGTCACCAATCAAAATCCAGAACATGTTCTGGATCAGCTACATGTGTCAGAAGAAGCCTTTGTCACGTGCTTCATTCCAATTGGTTGATTTGCCAAGTCGTTGATTGGCTTTGTGATGTGTAAAGTTTATCCGTGGACAGTCTCCCTGATAATTGTATTTTATGGCGAATATGGCATAGAGAACTGAGTACAGACACAGAAATATAGATAGATAGATAGATAGATAGATAGATAGATAGATAGATAGATAGATAGATAGATAGATAGATAGATAGATAGATGTGCACATGACACACATGCACACATGCACAGATGGGAATAAAAACAAGAGAGGCACGCTGGCGTACGTGCACACACACACACACACACACAAGCAATCAAGGGCAAACACACATACACACACACACACATATTCTCCCAGTTACCTCCAGGCCAAGGTCATAGGTCATGTATCAATTTCATCATCTGACATCATTTATCAATATCGCCCTCCATATATTAAAATACCTTATGACGAGGTCGTTATCAACACTCATGAATTATGTAACAGGTGTCTGTCTGATTTGTGATATTCCTCGATCACTAAGGAAACCTTACAACCTTTTAAAGGCAGACGATAATACAAAATAAAAGGCGCCATCGTTCGCTTTTTTATCAGAGTCACACAGTTCAATATGGCGTTCAGGGCATTGTCCTCGTCGGTGATAGAATGTCTTCTACTTCCGGTGATGGAGAGATGCTGTGTCTGCATTTGACCGCTAATAAACTGAGAATGAATATGATTTATCACGTTTAATCGTATATACTCTTGGTGGAGAGTTTTATGTTGCCTGGAGGAGGTGTGTGTGTGCGTGCGTGGGACGTGCGTGCGTACGTGCGTGCGTGCGTGCGGGTATGTCTTTGGTAATCTAAGGCTAAAACACAAAGTCCTCTGAAGCATTAATCCCTTATTCCGACAGTACTCTTAATAATTCAGTAACCCGAAGTTTAAGCGACCAACATGTACCGAGATGACCACAATTCTCTTTAGACGACCTTCACCTAAGTGAACTGGTTAGGTTCACCCAATAAAAGTTATCACAATTTAATTAACTAATTTACCCCTAAAACCCACTTCACAAATCCTTAGAGATATTTTATAGTCGACTTCATTTGTAGAATTTTTTTAATCGAGTCTTCTCCTGAAGTTGGTTTGTCTTAGATATGATAATTCATGGGTTAAGTAATGATCCAGAATAAGACCTCAATTCTAAACCACTGGTGATGCTGTTTCATATGCCCACGACGATATTCGAACACGGGTGGTAGTGATCTATGATCCAGCACGCTATGATGATTCGGGGTGGGGGATTATATAACCATAAAGACGTACTAATGCGTTCATCGGATAGTGGAAAAATGACAATGAATTTTGACCCGATTCATAAACAGGATTATAAACAATGAAGTCTTTCATCTTAATCAATATCTGATCCACTTAGAACATCATTGTATGTGTTTGAGATAATACAATAAATATATTTGTTTAAACTGGTGAAATGTTTCTAATATAATATGCTCCTTATAATTAATTGAAAACAAAGTCTTTAGATCTGCCGTTATAAAATAGAAGCATAGAATTAAAAGCACCAACCGTGTTACATAGAACGAAGATGAGATATGTTCTGTCAAAGCTGGGACCTATTGTCAATATCATGATGACACGAACAAATATACTGATAAGTTATTGGTTTGAGAGATTGGTTTGAGAGAAATTCCTTGGTTGTGTGATGAAATGGTGTGTGTGTTTGTATATATGTGTGTGTGTGTGTGTACATGCTGGCGTGTGTGTGTAAACATACGGAGCGTGTGTGTGCGCGTGCGCGTGTGTGTGCGCGCGCACGCTTGTGTGTATGTGTATGTGCGTGCGATGTGTATGTGTGTGTATGTGCGTGTTTTTATTTCCAAATATTCAAAAATCAAGCGAACTATTTCAACGTGAAAAAAACGTATAATTTATCTCCAAACTAACGACATTTTAGTATAATTTCAGCCGTCAAAATAATTAAGTCTCTCACTATAGAGATGTGTTTATATAGATATTAGCCAGAACTGTTTCACCATGGTCATATGTGTGGCAAGAAGCGGAGTATGGACAATGCCACGTGTATGGCAAGTGGCAAGAGTGTGACCAATTTCTCGTGTGTGACCAGTAGCAGGGGTGTGACTTGTGTCACCTGTGTGACAAGAAGCAGGGGTTTAGCCGTTATTTACATATAATTGTGATTGTGACAACTAAATGTTTTGTCTCGTTTTTATTTATCTGTGATACAACGTTACAATCACACTGGATGTCACTGCGTCTGGTCATATCTGACGAGGAAATTGTTATATGTCTACAACTCACCGGGATATTGTCATAGTAAACACACGTGACTGCGGTCATGTGACAGATTTTACACGTAGACCCATCGAGGACGGTCACATTTCACTGGAATACTCTCACAATCTTTATAGGTCACAGCTGTTTACACGTTACCAGGATACCGTCACAGCTGGTCTTCGGAGGATTTGATTTACCATTCTGTCAGATGGAGCACCAAATGGTGACCGATGTGTAGCTTTAGATTAATTAATTAAATCTTTCTGATCGCACGGCAGTTAATAATTCTTCATACTGCTAGGCGATGGAGGTCAAAGGTCAAGCTATATTTACTAGCACAGCGCGTGGGTGTTCCACTAATATGTATGCATGTGTGTGTGTGTGTGTGTGTATGTGTGTGTGTGTTAGAGATATACATGAATTATAATCAAATGGCTAATTATTATTATTGTTTTATTATTCTAAGAAAGGAAATTAATATACTAGCTAAAAAAACATTTGTCAACGACGGGAAGCGTAAACTTTCATCTGCTGAACGTAAAAGCCACGTGAACACCAACGTGAAGCGTGACCTATTATTTATATTGCATAAAGTGGTATAAACAACCATGCTAAATGTGTCATGCCCTTAGGTTGATAGCGATGCAAAAACGTATATATTCAATTCAGCGGTCATCTTACATAGGTAGAAGACAAGTTCAAAACAATATTATGTGTTAAGCTTTATATCTCTGACGTATGACGGTATGTGTACGCTCACATGAAGCATCCATATTTATATAAAATAGCCACAATATTATTTGAACAGAGACGTGAAGCCTACAATTGTATCTTCTCCACTCATCCCTACAGTACTGACTATATATGTGCCGTACAACATCGCATACACCTAACAGATGAGTAACATACCATCTGAGCCATACTATTGCTAGATAATGAAAACCTGTTTGTGGGATCAGCTGACAGCCTACACGCTAACTTCATATACATCAACAGGGCAACAACGATTGAAACGGGATTATCGTGACCTCCGACTTATCAACAGATCGGTGACGTGACGAGGGAACATTCTGGATCAACCAACATCAGATATGCGTTTAAGCCATAAGACAAGTTGACGTCGAGTCACACACGTGTAATTCTTTTTATTTTATTTATTAAAACGGCAGCAAATTAAAAACATTGATTCATTCATTCATTCGTTCATTCATCCATTAGCCATATTTCAATAGACTTAAATACTTATGTACCGTATTTAACGAGGACATGACACACATATGGTTATATAGACAATTATTGCGCTATTAATTATTAGAACATATCGGTTCATTAGATTAGGTTATAGTATCATTTGGCACAGCTTAATGAAAGACAGAAATTGTTTCAATAATATATTCAGATACAGGATTTTATTTTATATTTCAAGTACACAATTCTTTTTCTTGTGGGGGGGGGAGGAAATACAGAATGTTTCCTTGTCACATAATAAATTATTTAATCTTGTCTTGTGTAATCTCATACAAAGAAGTACGTTTAATCAACACGCAAATATGTCACACTAAGAGTTATGTGGTTATGTTACGTGATCATCAATTATAGGAGTCCATGTAACACAATCTGTTATTGAACGTTTGTACGTCATGTTAAATAGGTAAATATTGTTTATCAGCATTTCATCAGCTCTAATTGGTGAAGACAAGTTATTATCGCAGATAAAATGCGTCATACAGGTATATCAACTCTAATTGGTGAAGACAAGTTATTATCGCAGATAAAATACGTCATACAGGTATATCAACTCGCTGAAGCAACCTTTATTATAAATCATTATTTAACCGGTTGTTACTCGCAACAAAGAGTTTTGTTTAATAATAATAACAACAACAACAAAAATTAACAAGACGACCACAAAATTATTAATCATAATGTTTCAAAAAGCTAGAAGATGTTTACATTAATAAAGAGGTGGTTATGATGCATCGTTTTATGCCAATAAGTTAACAAGAGAGACATCAGTCAACATCCTTACAGATAGCTAATAGTCTATCTGACCTTAACACTGTCTATAATAAATAAAGATGTGTCTGGATTGAGGTACGCACCTGACTGGGATTGATGTTCACCCGTTTGTATGATTGTTCTCAGCTGTGAGAAGACTGTGTGAACAATCCACTCCAGTAGATTATACTCTTTTATCTGGTAGATTGGACTCCACTGTTTGGTAGATTGGACTCCACTGTTTGGTTGATTGGACTACAATGTTTGGTAGATTGTGTGTGTTTGTTTCAGTTGAAAATACCCAAATCCTTTGACTTTAAATAAAACAATATGACTGAAAATTCACGTATACACTTAAGAATTTATATCATAATTATGACAAGAAATATAGGTGTGTAGTTATGTATTACTGATATTACTTACCTACTTAAATAGTTAATTACTGATTAGTACTTAAATCTTATGCTGACTTTACTTGCCCATGTGATGATGATTGTTGTTTTACGGCCACATTTGTGCACAAGGTAGGCTAAATGGGCCGAGCGACCTCCTAAGGTAATGAAGCTAAGTCAATGATGAAACACCCTTCAGATATGCCCACGTCGAGGTTCGAACTCAGGTGGTAGTGACCTGTGGTCCAACGCGCTACTAACTAGACCATAGAGGCGCCCAGTACTTGTCCATGTAAATGTAAAATGGTAATGTTGCTGTTTTGTTCATAAAGTAGGCTAAATAGACCGAGCGACCGGCCGGGGTTTGAACCCAGGTGGTAGTGATCTGTGGTCCAACGCGCTACTAACTAGACCATAGAGGCGCCCAGTACTTGTCCATGTAAATGTAAAATGGTAATGTTGCTGTTTTATTCATAAAGTAGGCTAAATAGACCGAGCGACCTTCTGACATAGCCCGGCCGGGGTTTGAACCCAGGTGCTATAGATCTGTGGCCAACCGCACTACCAATTAGGCCATGGAGGCGTCCCTACTTGCCCATGTGATAGGGCGTACTTCAAGTTTTGCCAGATTACCGATTTACTCACTTCTCTGTTGACTGTACTCACCTAATTCCATCATTCTCTTCACCTGTGTTATAGGCCATACTCACCTACACACCTCAAGCAGATTTAGTGAATGAAACAAAACTCGAAGAGCTTTGAAGCTAAAGGTACACAGATGTTTAGTAGTCACGTGTATCCATCATTAGTCACACACGTAAAGAAAAAAATGGAATATTTTCAACCGACTACATTTGACTAAAGTCCGCAATTTTTTAGACCAAAACTTCCTGAAATGGACACAATCTGTGATGATACTAAAGTCCACCATGTTTGAATGTTATAATGATTAACTCATATATTGCTCCTGATGAATGACTGGATGGGTGAGTGAGTGTGTGAGTTGGGGAGTGAGTGCTTTATTCACACTTACCGACACAGATAGTGCAGTGATTCCTTAACATATGTCTGCCTCAGTCCTACAGTATTAATAAATATTCACAACCGCCTCCATAGTCACTGCACGACTCAGCTATGAATGGATACCTGTCTGCAAAAACAGCTCGATGTCGGTTTCGAACCTATAACTGCTAGTCGGAAATACCATACACCATGACAAGTTGAAAAGCGGTGGTGGACCACACTATTCAGTAAACAATGAACGGGGGGGGGGTGTAAATATAAAGTACAAGTTGATTAATAGAAATAAGTTAACATATTACAAATTGAATATAGAACATAAAATCGTCGCTACAACTAAAGTGTAACAGAACTTGGGAAGTATTTAGCCTTGACCTTCCAGGTTACGGCTCCAATCCAAATAATATACGTATTTGTGAAGTTTTATGGAATCACCATCCATTGGCCAAATGTCTCAGGTATGACCAGTGCCATTCATTTACTGGGGTACCTCCGTGCTCTAGCTGGTAGCGCGTTGGATCTCAGATAACCACCACCTGAGTTCGAATCTCAGTGTGGGCATATCTGAAGGATGGTTCATCTTTACCTTCGCTTCATTACCTTTGGAGGTCGCTTGGCTCGTTTAGCCTATCATGTGCACACCAATCATCATCATCATCATCATCATCTATTCATTTACTAACCCATTCACTCACTCACACAACTAAAATATAAAGACCTTAGACCGAAAATAGTATTATGAATAATCAGACGTTCAATTGATGCCACTTAACCAACGCCTACATGTACCCAATTTTCTTAAGATGGCATTAACCTTTGTCATAAGTGCACTGGTTAATTTTATCCCACTAAAAAGTCATCACAATTTCATTAACCAAGTTACACCTAAACTCACTTCACAACTCCGTAGAGGTACCTTCATGTGTAGAATCTTAAATAGGAAAATCGAGAATTATTCATTCCGAGTCTTCACCTGATTTTCGTTCAACTGGGGTATGATGGCTCATTGGTAGGGTAATGGTCCAGAATACATTAAGAATTCGATTTGGATCCACTTACTGTCTGGTTTGTGTTTCATCCGCTGACTAATTGACTAAATATTAGGTTGATTATATATATTTTATAGATGGTGTGCCCAAAATAGATTATTTGTATGCCCCCTGGTGAGTGGATGAATGGTACTTGTTGATCCTGATTCACAAAATATATCTTTAGAGTAGTTATAACATGGTAAAACCATCTTTTCAAAGATCTGTGCATGCATTTATTTTGAAACTTAAAAACAATATATACCTTCCAGTGGGTTGAGGGTATAGGCGTACAGTACAAGTTGATTTATCAGGAGCGGGTGTGGAAAGAAAAAAGATTTAAACGAAATGTCCGATCTTTATCCCTGAAAAAAATGCAAAACAAGTAAGAAGAAGATCAATTCCTTAGAGCTTCAGTGCAGTACTACAAAAGCAATCGGGATTTTTTAAACAATGATCTACGAGTGGATGAAGAAATGGCATTTAGTGAGACCGTTTAATGGACTGAGTGGGATCTACTTATGAATCTCGTTGTCATTCAGTTGTGGGTCCGTCTATAAACAGCCAGTTAGAGTAATCCATGTAGATTAGCTCAGGTCATCGTATAATAGCGACAAAACGGCCGCCACGGAGGTGACGATTTCCCTCATCTGAATCCTTCCGGATCTTCTAGGACACGGACTCTGGACGTCTCCACAGCCATGACCAAGTCGGCGTCTGTGATGACGATGATGTTGATTGAGTGACTTTCTCCGCGGCCGTCCGAGTTTTTAATTTACTGAACGCTTCTTCTTCATTCACGGCGTCGGCATAATTAGATGGCGTCACGTGACCCACGTCATTTCCGGTTGATGGATTAGCGGCTATTGATGACGACATCGGCGTTGTTTGTCGGTTTGGTGACGTCGGTGGTGGAATTCATTGCCGTTGGCCCCGGATCCCCGGTGATATATGGACCGGATGTGAGTTAGTAGTCGTTAAATCGTAAGACGGATGGCAGCTACAAGGAGGCTATCATTATTTAGGGAAACATTTCTAGTTTCTACTGAAGGGATAAGACACGGGATTTAAAGGCTAAAATATTCGTACCAGAGCCTGCCGCCATTTCATTGTGTTGAAATTAAAATGAAAAAGAAAACTTGTAATATAAAACAAACTGGGTGGGAGCCGGAATAAAAGAGGGCAACTTAGAGCCGATGCCACGAACGTCTGCTATGATTACGTAATGATTTGCGTTGAAAATGAATGATAACGTCAATAAACCTTAATAGAAAACACAATGCACGTCCATTTGTGTCTAATAAACCAATTCAATTACCCCTGCTGCCACCATGCGGCTGAATTTCACACTACGGTCTCATGTTAGACGTCTAAGAATAACCGTGTTGCATGGCGATTTACGCCTATAGTGGCCGATAAACTATTTATAAAAAGACGTGTTACTTCGCGTTTTAACATGGGACGCCATTTTGAATTCATGGAGCGTCAGGGCCCTAGCGACCGGAGGTAGATTGTCACGGACAGCTCCTAATGGCACATGGCGCCTAATGGCACTGGTTCATTCTGCGCCGCTTTCGGCTGCAGTAACAGAAAAGGTATACACAAATAAAGACATCCCCGAAAGGAAATGAAAGCTAGCGTAAACATTTGATATGATCTGGCTTTTTAAAAATAAACTTAATAAAGGATATTTAAAAAATAAGCATAACAATTTGAAGTAAACACGTCCCTATTCGACATGACCCATTCAGTAGGCCCAAGCAGGATCTATCTAGATGAATATTTGTTTCAGACAAAATCGGATTAAATTTTATTGAACAATATCAACCTATTAATCACAAAATGGGTATGTAAGATATACATAAGCTTACAGTTACATGTATTGGAGCCACTGAAGATGTTATGGGCGGGAAGTATATTTTACTTTATTATTGTTAATAATATAATTGGACTTCTAAAATTACATTACTATAATCAGATAATTTTTTCCCTAATTACAGTAATTATAAGTAGCTGCATGAGTATTTACATGATCACCTGCATCCATATTTATTTTTAAACGTAAGCAATTGGTACTTATAGATATATATGGATTACCAGCACCTGAATTAGTACTTGAATGTTCAGCTCATGTGCTTTAATTGGTATATTTCTCTTTATAGCTTAAATGCATATCAAATCAAATTCTTTAACCAACTTGAAAAAAAAGGAAAACATGTGTTTACACATTGTGTATGCACTTGGTTCAAGTCATTATTTTACAAGGTATTGTTCTGTTTCAGTCCTTGAAGTTCTATGATGATGAGATATCATGTAAACAGGCCAATCTCTTGGTTACAGATTTACTGGTGTTATCTGTTACAGTAGTCAATGCATGTGTCTATTACATCTCTGGGTATATTCTGTCTAACTTTAAACAGTTCACTGATCTGGACTAAATGTCATATTTTTGTAGTAGTGGTTGTTTAGAGCTGGAAGCAATTTGGGTTATTCTGTCCATTTGATAACAAATGACTGACTGTAACTATAGATGAACCCGCGACACAATTTCTCTGTCTGTAACATGTTAACGCAAACATAAACATTGTTAATATTCCATTTATATTCTTTGTTCTCAGTTGGGCAGGCCTATATTGCATGGTCTATATTATTGAGGTGTAAACTTTAAATGAACTTATGATTTTTAGTTAATATATGATAAACGGACATGATGAATATATGCCATATGGTGAGAAGTTCATACTGAATTGTGTTATGGTTGCGTTATAATAGCTGTATATATCATTATATGTATATATCCAAATAAATAAAAATTTATGGACTATGATAAACTGACATGATGAAAGTATGTTTGTATGCATTTACCTCATATATACCTAATTGTTTTCATTAAAAAAAACTTTCACACAAAAAGCTGTGAAATAACCTAAACTACGTTCAATTATTTTCTGATCAGCTGTCAAGTGATCGCAAATTGTAGGCTATGAATTAAGTGACTGGGCTGTGAAATCACTTAATTCTTTATTTACAGTTTCAGAGCTTTGTTGGTGTTTTTTCGATATCATGTGTGCACAATTAAAGTGTTAATTAATAAAATAGTATGTGATCATGTAACATATAGTACTAGTATTGGCAATTCATTTCAATCATGCGCACACATGTACACGATCACATGTGGACAACCAGAGAGCTTATGTTTATCTGAGCAATACCTCCGGTCGCTGGAGGCGCCACTGGTTCAAAATTCAACATGGCGCGGCAAGAGTAACGCCTCTATATTTAAGCTCTCTGGTATCAGTCTCGGTGTAATATGAAATAATTTGCTGAAAGATTTCCATTATTTATCGTTAGTGAAAATCTGCCATCCCAATATTAACAGTGGGCGCCATAGCTATTTCTAATCCGAGAACGCAGGTGGTAACCGATGCAACGCATTTTGCGTGGATCAGTCTATTGAGCTCGCGTCATTGACCTAAAAGAAAACTAGAACGAACATCTGCCGATTTGATGGCAAACTTCCGGTCGTGGAAATAGGAACGCAAACTGCAAAATCAGGTTTATAAACAAGGTGAATTATTGTTGTGTCGTTGGTTGCATAAGCCGTGGGCGTGGAAGTAATACAAACGAGGTGTCTTTTCATCAGTAAGTATAAGGAACACATTTAAAATAGCTGTTAAAGCGTGTTTTTGGCGGGAAATTAAGCTTAACTGTTATTACATTTAGCCTGTTCGACAACCCTCGGCCTATCTCTCGCGTTTGATCACAACTAAACTAGATCTACTGACTTGCATAAAATGACAATGACATATTTCATGGCATATAATAGGACAGGAGTAATACAGATTGTCTGCACATACAAAATTATAATGCACACATCACAATAAATGTCCGTATTCATAGGTTCAAAACTCGAAGCGCAGCCACTTCAATGTTGCTTCTTTCCACTACCGGAAGTCGGCGCTGTTTGGTCATGGCGGCCCATTCAAACACCACTGACTGCTCGGTCTAGTTTTCTTTTAGGTCAATAGCTCGCGTTATTTTTTTATATATTTCTTACCAGTTCGTCTCGAAAAATCCCATATAAACACATCTGGTCAATACAACATATTCTGAAGTAATTTAGTCCCGGCTATTCTAAATCTAATATCAAAGAATATTAATCTGAAAAATTTACCCGATCAAATGTGAGATGAGCACAAACTTCGCCATTTAGAAAGCAGTCAATATACATGTGAATCGATTTCTGTTGTTGGTGTTCTTAAGGTAGAACGACCGCGTCATATTCCCATTGTATAGATCCAGACTTTGGCGCTGAAGACAGCTACGACATATAACCAACGGACAACTGAATAGAGAGATATAGCTCTATAATTTCACATTTGACCACTTTAGTCAATAAATAATCTAATAATAATATACATACGCGGTGACTAGGATTCCTACAACTTTTAACATACACCACACATACAAATTCTAGAAGCGTTTGTTTATCATCTGTTCAACTAGCTGGTGTACATATGCGGTGTCTAATGGTGTACTTTTAACCTAGTTAAACATTATAATTGTGTCGGGTCAGATGATTTGTCGATATTATAATGCCACATTAGGTTAGTAGCAGACGGGAAGGTTAGACGTTCCAATGAGAACATAGTTTAGCATTATAATTCTCACAGGTATGGTGGGTTAGTCGTGCCAGTAGCAATAACCTTATAAAAACAAAGAGATTTTCTGATGTTTTGTCCCAGATTTTGTTGTTTCCAATTATTCAGCAATTTTATCATTTTTAACCGAAGTGGTAAATTTCTGTTGTTCTCAGCATCAACATTGCGGTCGCTCGAGACTTTGAGATGCGTGATTTTAGAAGTAACGCGTAGTTAGTATAATATGAAATCACGATTGTGGTAACAATTGTTGCTCGTCGTGATCATAATAACAAGCCGCAAATTAATACTATGATGCCTCCACTTTATATGCAAACACGAAGATGTAAATATTGTTTTAGATCAAAATAGCAAAAGCTTTGTGTATATAAAGTAAATTTATACGATCACTGTTTTGTTAACGGAGCACGACAGGAGTGATGTGCATTTATCAGGATGATGTTATTAACGAACGAATTAAAAGAAATTCAAATGGATCATTGAGTACAGTCCAAATAAATGTTCCTTGCCTCCAGCTGTGATCAGTTCCAAGGATTAAAAAAAAAATTGACCGTGAATTCGGGGACAATATGTTTCCTCCTTAAATGGTGCTAAAATTTATACATTCTACAAACTTGGAGGAGCATGATTAATACACCTTTTACCACAAGTCGTTCGTATCCTAGATGTTATTAATATAAACGAATTCTGAGATATAAAAGTTCTACTATGTCTATATACAAAGAGCATGTTGTCGATATAAAAAGGTGAGTGGTCATTCAGAGAATCATATTTTTTATACTAGGATATTGTATTGGATCCGGTAGCATATAGGTAGCCAGTAGAGTTCCATCAGGACTGGTGTGATATGATTACGGTGTGATGTTCTCATTGTACAACATGCTGCTGTATTCTGGACACGCTGTATTTTGTCTATTAAGTTATTGTGAATACAGTGTAGCAGGACATTACAGTAGCTCAAACGCGATGTCACAAGTCTGTTCATTAGTGATTGTGTGGCTTCATTAGACAGGTAGCGTCTGATGCAACCGCTCTTCCGTAGTTGATCATAACCTGATCTGCATATAGCGTTCACCTGTTGTTCCGTGGCCATAGTGGAGTCGAACATCACGTCTATATCCCTCACACGTGATATAGATGCAATTAAAGAATTTCCTACATTAACCATACTTTTGGAATTATGTCTAGAAGAGAATGTCATGATTTCTGTTGAACTTGAGCATGTTTCGGTACATCCAAGACTTGATGACTTTGAGACACCGTTCTATTGTGCTTCAGGGTATCAGGATCCAGTCCAGGCTTTTGAGGAAGAACACACTGATAAGAGCACACTTAAGTTCCCTGGGAATATAGCTCGCCTCCGTTGAAATATTTATGCTACTTCTTACGAGGGATAGGAGCTCATCCTGACATTGCTTTAACAGCCATATCAGCACGGGATCAAGTTCACAAGTTTTAGCAGGCGATTTCTTGATATAGCTCCGACATTCTCTTCGGACGCATGCGCAAATATCACAAGGGGCTCTGACTCATCTGAAGGTGTTTCGGGTAACTGACTAACAGGGTTAGGAATACAGTGTAAATCATGTCTGATGGTATCAATCTTCTGTGTAAATAAATTGCTAAACACATGTGTACTAGTTCCTTTGGTGTCCTTTCGTTTGCTAGGGAGAGGGTGTCACTGTCACACAAGAGACGCTTTGTATGTTTATAATACTTTGTTGATGTCTAATAGTCTACAAGATCTACAAAATATATTACATGATGTTAAATTACATTGTAGCGCATGGAAACTCACTCTTAACAACAACAACATTGATATTTGGTAAGAGAACCCTGACAAATCCAATCTCGACTTTCGGTATCATGATACTGATCTAGATGTAGTGGACTCTTTTAAGTATCTTGTTGTGTACATTATTAAAAAATAATGTAATCTTTGAATTATGGAAGAAATCTATCATACAACATGCAACGTTTTGTTTGATGATTATATCTAATAAGGTCAGCTTGCCTGTTGACATTCAGTTACCGTTGTTTAATGGGAGGGAGCTATAGTAATAATGTTATAACTGACAAACTAATTTTGAAATAATGTAAACATGTTCTCCATGGTAAAACTAGTAGCTGTATAATGTTTATTGGAGGCAGGCCTGGAGAAGTTACATTTTGTATCTAGATACATTGTATCTAGATACTCTTTTCAATGTAACCGACATGTATCTAGATTAGACATGGAGTCAATTCAATTCCGGAATTGGAATTAATGGGCAATTCCAATTCCGGAATTGGAATTGAAATTGCTCAATTTTTAAAAATGGAATTGGAATTGATAAATTTGGAATTGGAATTGAAGTTTCCTACACACACAAAATTAAATCCCCAAATTAATTTACCATTTAATTTTTTAATTTAGACATATTTATTCCATGACAATCCCACTTGGAATATAAACTATTCGGAGTAGATATTCCCTGCAGGTACTCGCAGTAGGTTTTCGGAGTACCTACTCATGGTAAAAAGTAGTAGGTAAAAAAGAGTAGGTAAAAAATGGAATTTGAATTGATAAATTTGGAATTGGAATTGAATTTGAATTGATAACTTTTATGTGGAATTGGAATTGACCAAAAGGAATCTAGATACATAAGTCAAATTTTCAAATGCAACTGTAACTTATCTAGATACATTGCAAAAGTATCTGCATTTCAGATACATAATTATTTTAAATACTCATATATGTAATTGCATATTTTAACACGATTCACGGCTTTTCAATTTGCAAGCCGCGGTTTATTTCAATTTTTTAAATAACACCTTATTCTTCCGTGGTAGTGTCCCGGATTTTGAATGACTTTTTCTTTGACGTCAACGCCGATTTCCGATGACCCATGGGTTTCAGACAATAACAGTACTCGATTCCGCAGCACTTCATATTTGGACAGGCTATCCCAGATCAAACCCTGTCAGCATAGCATGCAAAGAAATATTTCTAGGCAATTTGACTAAGCCTCCACAATCATATAAATCATTTGTTTGAAAGCATTTCGGCCACCTGATGACAGAAACACAAGGGAATGGAATACGAATTAAAAAAAGAACTAATGGTCTGCATGGTTTGTATGCTCGTAATGTAAGTCTGGAAATTCTACGAACATGATCGATCATTTAAATAGACATCCCATGGAATATTTCGTCAACTTCGTCTTCGCTTTCGCGAGGTCTGGTTTCATCTACACGTCTATCTGACGGTGACAGCAAGCCACTTTCCCATCCCGTAGCAAAGTAACAGACTTTGAAGGACATCTTACTTGTTAAACAAAATATGTCGTTCAACTCTCCACGATCGACTGCCATTACAAACCAAATCGGGAAATTCATAGTGACAGATCTGAGACCATATACAGTGGGGGAGGATTTAAATAACTCGGAGCCAACCTATGAGGCATGCAGTATAAGCCCTACAACGTTTATGAATTGCCAGTTAATTAAATAGAGTGAAGTCGATAGTTACGGACCGTTGGTAGTTAACCCGTATTAAATAGTTTCTCTAATAATTTCATAACTCACACTGCACTGTCTACAGTGTCGGTTCTTTTGGAAGTGAAACTGGAAGTCACGTCTTAAGTTAATTATTTCATATATGTGCTTAACTAATAACTAAAGCTAATTTAGGTACATGTTCCTGAAGTAATTTTTATATTTTTGCTATTTCTTTTAACCAAATTTAGCACTTGTAACCAGTGTATTCATATTCATGTGTCTAGACTAAACGTATTTTTGAATTAGCATTTTAACACTTTCAAGTCAGTCAGCAAGAGTCCACGTTATCCTACAGTAGTAAGGTTGCTACTCCTCTGGCGAGGCAGCCATCTCTATATGACTTTCCTAGCATTTAGCCACTAGTTAGGCAGGAAGATAACCATGAATCCATTCCTTTTCACAACATCTGCATGGGTGGAATCTGATTCAGATGTTGATGAATCGAGGCTAAAGATGCATTAGAGGATTTATTTGGATCATATATTATAATGACATGTATTATTAAGTCCACAACTCAATAATTGATATCACAAATAGACCATGAGATTGCTAGATACAGGTAGGAGATTTTCATCCGCTGAAGGATCCTACCACAGACTGGTTGAGAAAGAAATCCTCTCAGTATCCTCTGCTAGGCAAACTGGCCCAGTGTTATCTCGCCATCCCTGGGACTTCAGTTTTCAGTTCCATCCGAGAGGGTTTTCTTAACAGTAGGCAATGCAGTCACAGCAGTGAGGACCAACCTCAAACTCAGTAATGTGGATATGTTGGTCTTTCTTATCAAAAACGTAGAACTTTAATTCATCAAGTCATATAAAATGATGGTTATATAGGTATTTTTTGTTTTCTAGTTAAGGCATGTTTTGTCATTTTATCATAAGTTCATATACAATTATTCTACTTGTAGTTTAGATATTACCAAGAACTTTTTTTTTGTTTTCTAGTCATATCATTTGTTTGTATAATACTTTCATTTACAATTAATTTGCTATTTTTAATAAAACTAAAATTGTTGCTTTAGACTTTTTAAAATTAGTTTATTGAAAAGTATGTGTGATCACCGGCGTGCTTGAGTAAAGTATCATGAATATATCGAACCGTGGACTAAATATCGAAAATCGAATCGAAAATCAAGAAATCGAATCGTCTCATCCCTAATAGATACTATATAATTTTAACATGCACCCTGACAATTAATTGAGTGGCCTTTAATACAAATTATTAGGAAAGGTATGGTGATTGTCTCATCTTTGATTGTATCTTTCATGTGAACTGGGAAATATGATCAACATAAATAACTTTTGCTAATCATGAAAGCCACATTGAAGCGATCAGGTAGATCATGTCACGACACTAATTGCCTATAGAAACATAAATAGGTGTTGTTTGCTGTGTTCTGGCCAAATCATTTATAAACCTTGATGGTATCTTCTATGTTTTAAATTCCAATTGTGAATTGGGAAATATGATCAACATTAATAACTTATACTAATCGTCAAAGCCACATTGAAGCCATCAGGCAGATCTTGTCACGATACTGATAATGAATAAATCTGAAAAAAATGGACTAGTCTTGTCATGTTCTTGCACACAAAAATATACACTCAATTACAACATACACCACACAGAAAATATAACTGTAAATGTATCTAGATACATTTGGAATTCATAAATCACGTATATAGATATGTAACTGTATATGAGAACATTCCAAAGTAACTGTAACTTATCAAGATACATTTGAAATGTATCTGACCCAGTTCTGATTGGAGGTAAGAATGATTCACTGCATAATAAAATCTGGATCAGAGATATATACTACTAAACTATCGTCATTTATAATTAATTTAGGGTATTTACACAAAACAAATTCTAAACTCCTTGATCTGTCATATAAAGATAATCTTAGACTTTTGTTATTAATCACATATTTGAGATGAACAAGTCTTTTATGGTTAGGGGGGGGCGCCTCCGTGGTATAGCGGTAGCATGTTGGACCACAGATCACTACCACCCGTGTTCAAATCTCGGCGTGGGCATATCTGAAGGTTGTTTCATCTTTGACTTCGTTTCATTACCTTGTGCACAAAAGTGGCCGTAAAACACCAATTATCATCATCATCATCATCATCATCTTTTATGGTTAAAGGGATAGTCCACCTTCATTTCAAATTTTCAGGACTAATACAAAACGTGTAAACGACCACCACACCACAATCCGCTGCCATTTTGAAGCTAGACAGAGACCGGAAGCTCTTGAATGTTGACGTCACTAGAGCGTATCCGGTTGACCTGAAGTCTGTAGAGCCGTACAAAAGCATGTAAACTAGTGTCAGCAAAGAATTATTCCAGAACCAAACGGCATTATTTTTTTTTAATTACGTCATGAATTATATACAGCCATATAATTTTGAGCCAGAAGGAACGTAACAAGAGGAAGATGATTCAACATGGCTCAGATATTAACGCTCAAGAGAAACTATAATCTGCGTCAGTCTAGAGAGCGCCCATGTGACGTCAGAGCATTTCAGTTTCTCCTTCCCGCCTTCGAATCTGGCTTTCGGTGCAGCTGTAATGGCGGCCCTCCAGTTGGATTATTTCCCTATAACTATGATATCAGGTATATTTCGTGATTATTATTGTGGAATTTTTGGGTACTGTTCTAAGCATTACATATCTTTAAAATATTTTCTGAGGGTGGACAAGATTGTACGTACGAAGGTATCACAGGATCACTAACATATCGATTTATCTAACAAAATTATGCCACCTTAGTTAATTTTCCTGTATAGTTATTTTTACAGAAGTAGATTTTAAGACTGAACCTTATTCCCTTTCAGCTCATCATATCTGAATACCGTATTTAGTTTTAGAGTCATTAATCGTAAATTATCATCTGAAGAATGGTCTCGCCACTTAAAGATATTTCGATATTTATGAAAAGGTATATGACCATTTGTTATTTGAGTGTCATCAACATCTGGTGACTGATGTTCACAATATTTATATTAAACCTTATTGTATTGCTCTAGACTGATTATGCTTAAATGTACAAAATTTCTAGGAATAAACCTCACTCCACGTTTATGTACGTTTTAAGGAAACTTATTTTATTTTTGTTATAATCAGTCTGGTAGCATATATAGATATTGTAAAAAACACATAGGTTTCTCTAGATAGGGGGTCATTTATGTTAGCTTATTTAGTTCACTTATGTTCTCCATATGTTTTGCAAATCTTCATAATATATATATAATTTGTCTATATTACATACATAAATATATCATGTGTTAGTTCAAAATAAAAATAATAATTGAAACTTGTGACATTTAACAGCACTGTTTATTGTTTAGTATTTTTAAATGTTTTATCCAAAAAAAAAAACTCTCTTGATATATATATATTCCCCTAGGATGGATCTATCTTTTATAAATTTGGTAATATATAATCAACATAAGTGCTCCTATTGAATTATTCATGCTGACATTTTGTGTTTGGATGGTTTGTTATGGCGTCAAATTTAATGAACTTTTAAGTGTCCCAGTACTATCCGATATATATATATATATATATAATTCCTACTTTCTACGGTAAAATCCCTACTTTCTACGGTACCGCGTCCTACGGTTCAATTCCCCACTTTCTACGGTAAGGCGTCCTATGGTACAATCCTCACTTTCTACTATAACGCGTCCTCTGACGCAATCTCCACTTTCTACCCTAACGCGTCCTACAGGCTCAATCCCAACTGTCTAATGTAACGCGTCCTACGACGCAATCCCACTTTCTACCCTAACGCGTCCTACGACGCAATACCACTTTCTACTCTCACGCGTCCTACGGCGCAATCCCCACTTTCTACTCTAATGCGTTCTACAGCACAATCTGCACTTTCTACTGTAATACGTCTTACAGTACAATTCCTGAGCGATAGGAAGAAATGAAAAATCCTATCCATTTCTATTATTTGGTGGCGTATTATAGTTTTGTATTATATATAATAATACCTAAGTATAAATGAACATATATCAGTGACAATATTCTATTTATATCCATTTATAAACAGCTTAGAAGGGTCGCCGGCTAACATAGTCTCTCCATATAGTCACCAGGTCGACATGTTTTCCAGTATAGGTTCAGAGAACATTTACGTAAACAGAAAGTCGCCTACATTTTAAATTTAATAGCACAGAATGCTGATCTCAACATTATTCTTGGTTTGAGTTTTTGATTGCTAACTAGATCTATTTAGATTTTATTTAATCAAATTTATTATGTGCAATATGTACACATATCACTCATATAATTTTAGGATGATGCGAAATAATTACAAATGATTTAGCAACAAAGAACTTCAATGATGGATTGAAGTAATAAAACATATATAATGGATATCAAGTTGAAGTCAACAAACACCAAACACAATCACTGAATACACTCTCACTGTAGAAAAATAATGGAATCCTTAACAAACAATTCCTACTGTCAGCATACTTTATTGACCTTGTATCATGTATCTCTACTGGGTTAAGAAGCCTACATACACAAAAATACCTAGAAACAATATATATAAATATTCATGTATATGTTATTGAAAAAATACCACAATCAGAATTGTTTAAATTAAACTGTAACTCTGTCAATTGGTGGTTGTTGTAAGTTTACTACGGTTTCTACTATGGGAGGCATATTGATTAATAAGAGAAATGATTCATTTCAAAACATAACATTATAACATCATATTTTTTTAAACTAAACAAATCATGTAAACAGAGTATAAGTGTATAAATATTTATATCCTAGAGTTCCTACGGCACACATAAATAAAGTAACGTATGCTCGTTCAAATTATATCCACTTCTCTGAGTATAGCATAGACTGATTAGATAATTATTATCACAGATTAGATGGCCAGCTTCCAGTTGGGCAGCTGGTACAAATAGAGCTATAATCGAGCTTCGTGCACTCTCTCGGCTGACAAATATGATATTAATACTGCGTGCAAAAACCAAATGAAACAGAATTGAAGAAAAAAACATTGATCAGAGATGGTACGTGTACAATGATTGGCAAACATCGGAAATCACATGCTGAAATCACACAGTACAAATAATACTAATATCAGAAGTCTGTTGTGTTCAAGCAAGCTTGTTGTTGGCAGCTGAACTTCAGTGTCAACTTGACTGGTCATTTATGTTGATCACATAGATGGAACAATTAAAACGATCTTACAAATATAACACGACCATAGCACAGACATCACTAAAACAAAACCATACTTGACTGTTCTCGTTTTACTAGGATATAGTTATCATTTCATCTCTTCCTATAAAACGGTATACACTGGCTGGAATAAATAGCTCATAAGTACATACCGATTAATAATGCCATCAGTGGGCCTTAACAATAAGCGACGAGATGTGACATTACTAAGTCGAGCGCCCACATTGTTTGTCAACAAGTTCTTGGCTTCCTGGATTAACTCATGTTTCCCGTTCTGGATCTCTCAGCAAAAGCAAACGTGTGTTCAACACTATCACAGATATCATTACTACATTTATACTCTATACAACACACACAGTGATGATAATAATAATCATGAGGAGAATAATAATAATAATAATAGATAAAATCAAAAAGTAAACAAACTCCTTGATGGAGGCCTTCCAAATATATAAACTGTACACATTTCTTGCAACAAAACAGTGACTACTCACACACAGCAATCTACTCAACTAAAACAAAGCAACATGGATTCAACCTGAATCCAATAATCTGCAAAACATTCAGGCATCAAAGATGCGCTGTTACTGCAAAAATGCCTATAATCTTAAAAAACGAAAACCAATGTTTAATACACATATATATAACAAAGAAACAAACAAAAAAGCAGCTCTCGCAGAATAAATAATTTAGTTAATCTATAACGGTCAACAACACAATTAAAAATACTGCGTAAGTAAATAAGTTAAAATAACTTGGGCGGATCTCTGATTGCTTTAAAGTCTGGAGCAAAGTCATGGTCTCTGACCTTTGACATTAGGGATCATTGACCTGTGTTTTTCTCTGAGCCAGTCCTACAGATGACATGACGAGGCTAAGCATTTCCTGATATGTTAGTTACATCTATCCTTAATGTAAGCACACATCTCTTTAACAAGTAATACATTATTTAGAAAAATATTTAGGCTCTGATGTAGGCAGAGCCATGACAACCCATAAAATGATGACAAGTCCAATATTACTCCCTGTATACTTCTTTCGTGTAGTATGATGTGACAGTTAATGTAATGCTGAATGTGTGATTGGTCCTGGACTGCTGGTGGTGCTGCGGCGCAGTGACAGTGGTGCACGACTCAGCGGTGTGCTGTGACGTCCTAACCTGATTGGTGAGGTGCTTCGAGTGGGAGAGTGCCTGCGCCGGAGGAACTTCTTTGTTGTGTGGTAATCCATTGTGTCATCCAGCTTCTTTTGCTCATATTCGAGGAGCAGCGGGTCCAGTGAAGGGTCACGTGCAACATTTCCCAATGAACCTTCAAGGACATTGCGTATATCTCTGATTTCATCACCTGTACGAGCACTGCGAGATATGTATTGCTGGCGTTTGCGTAATTCCTGGCCAAGCTGATCTTTCAGAGTAGAGATCTGTAACAAAGAAATCTAAGTTCTTACTTTGTGTTGCTACATGTAATTTGAGAAAGTGTGTATGTGTGTGCATGTGGATAAGTAGTATTGATAATGATAGCATGAACTACAAACCTGTTCCTCCAAGCCTTTGATCCTTTGGCGATGAGCACGTTCACGAGCTTCAAGCAAACGTTCAGCTTGCAGCTGGGCAGAACGAAGACGTTCGGTCTCATGTTCAGTCTCCTGACGATGGCGAGTGGTCAAATCAATCAATCTGGACACAAAAAAATACAATGCTCAGTTAAACAAGAAATAAAACTGCATTCTGAAATAAAAAGATCACCCTTTGCTCTCATAAGATGGCTGCAACAGCTAGGTTAATAGAAATATTTATCACAGGTAAAGTTTTTTCATAGCTATGTAAAAGCATTAAATAAAACTTTATGATATCAGCATCATATCTGATAACATCTCATCCACTCAAATAGGTAATATACAGAAAATATTCTAAACTAATATTTTCACATCTGAGAGTTCAGAACAAGTTAAAATGGGTAACAACTGGTAATATGTTTGCCCACAAATTTCTAAGATATTGTATCATAGCCATTTTCAAAACCAGTGAACTAACAAAAATAGACAAAATCCAGTGTAAACCTAAAGGAAAACATCAACATCTGTGACTGGTAGACTGCAGTATTCTCTAAAATAATCTCTGATAATGGCTCAATTAAATCAAATGGATGATAAATTGAAGATCTTAATTCAATTTTCTTTTATGTCCTGCATATTATGCAGTAAATTGTATGCAAGAGAACACAGATTTTATTGATACATTATGTTTGTTTACCTCTGTGAATGTTCCTGTTCTGCTTGAGCTAGTTGGGCCTGTAGTGCTTGGATCTGTCTCTGCATTTCAATGTTCTCTTCCTCAAGACGACCGATGTTGCGATCTATGTTACTGCGCTCATTGATGGATTTGGAGAGGAACTCCTCATGTCTCATTTTCTCACGTTCGACCTTCAGAACAAAACAAAAACATGACAAGTCTCAAAATATATACAATCTTGTGTGATAGTTGTTTGCATACACATGCCAGGTCCAGTCATTATATGTGAAACTTTTTTTAATTAAATCTAGAAAACGAATTGAAAACTTCTAATCAGATTTGCAGGAATCAATCCAGAGATGATCATGACACAGAATGAAAACATAAAATTCTTATCAAAACTAAGATACAAAATGCCTTATCATCTTCCCAGTAGATGTTGACTGTTGAACTAAAATGACCTATACCAGTATCAAAGATTTGTCTACCTTGTCTAATGTCTTTTTCAGAGCAGTTTTGTCTTTTTCTAGCCTGACTGTGGACCTTTCGATGTCTCTCTTCTCACCCTCGATGTTGGCGAGATTTCTCTGTAGAGAGGCAATCCTCTCCTGGAGACTCTGTTTCTCAGTTTGCAGTTTGGAGAGACGTTGTTGAAGCTCTTGTTCTGTCTCCTGACGTTGAACAAGCAGCTGGCAATGAGAAATTAGTGGTTAATTTAAACATTCATGATTTTATCAGACAAATATTATTACTGATGGAATGTTCTTTCTCTGAGAACACTATTGAGAGGACAATACAATTATAAATCTTCTGACATAAATGTTGAACTTAAGGACAAGCTAGCAGCCTAGTGGATACTATACAACTCTAAAACCAGCTCAGGTGGTCTTTTAAGGTATGTTGTAATCTCTATAGTGGGTAATAATTATAAGGAAAATAAAATCACCAAAGTTGGTACTTTAAGCAGGTATGATGTCAGGTTGTGGGTTTTCCTACATTTAACAAGACAAGTGTAGCTACTTACAGTATGAGCTTGACGTATCTGACTCTCGAGCTCGGCACGTCTCACTTCGCTATCCGAGAGTTCATTCTGTAGAGCCTGAACTCGCTCCATCAACACATGGTTCTGTTTCTTAGCTTCATTTAGGGCTTGTCTGTGCATAGTAAATTAAATAAAGGTATCACATATCATATTTTGCTGTCTTGAAGAAAAGAGGATAATACATCCAAAAGAGTTCCTCATAAACTGTAAATATTTACTGCATTTCAGACTGTTCGAGGAATATTCCACATAAATATCAAAGGGATATATGTAAATATCTGTGACCTTTATAGTCACATCAATGATGAGTATCTACAGACAGAAAAACACAATGCCATTCTGTTCTCATGCTCATAGACTGACAATTGATTCTTAGTACATTTCAGACATTTCTCTCACACACACACACACACACACACACACACATATACACACACACTGACATAAAGATATGTACAATCTAATGCCCTGGTGACTGTTGAGCTACTGGAGCTGGGGAGTTTTGAATCTGGAACCTTACACCGAGAACTTTATGATAAAGATTTTAGAATATATTTTACGTATAACAGTCATCACTCGCTATGGCTAACAGCTAACAAACAATGATGAATCAAAGTATGAGCAAACAATGTAGTATTACCGTGTACTATCTAGTTTGTCCTGAAGTACACGTCTGTCGTGTTCGCTACTTGTAAGGGATCTCTGTAGCTGTTTACAGAGTTCCTGTAACTCACTGGTTTTAGCAGCAGTGTCAGTCAGAGTCATGTTCAGGGCTTGTACCTGTTAAACACAATACATATTAATATATGATGAAATAAACATACCATGAACATTTAGCCAGTAGATCCATGACTTTCCCATTAAATCAAATTAATTAATTTTCCTACCTTGTCTTTTTGGGAATGTTCTTCCTCCTCACTTTTAGCAAGTGCACTGCTAAGACGATCTATTGTCAGCTGCAATGACTGAGCTTTGGTTTCTAGATCCTGTATCTGGCGGTTAAGGACCTCCACACGATCGGCAAGCACCTGATTATATCAAGTCATGAAATGTTTGTCAGGTATTAAATACTTATTAACTTATGAAAAAGCAACAATTAACTTAGTTATTTAATAATTATATTACGGTAATCTTAAATAATAATTTATATTACTAGTACTATTATTATTATTATTATACTTAATCTACCTGATTTTCAGTTTCTTTGTCATTCAGGGCCAGTTTCATTCTCTGGAGATCACCTTCTAAAGCTCGTCTGGCCACCTCACCCTTTGTGACACGATTTTCTGCATCATCCAGATTAATGCGTAAATTCTTCTTGTCTTCTTCCAGTTTATCTTCATACAGCTTCATCTTCTGTATACGCTCTTCGGTTTGTCTCCTTTCTGATTCACCAGCAGCTAGGTGACGCTCTAGTTCATTAATCTTTTCTGCCATCTGTTTGCGTTCACGTTCATTTCGTCTGATGGTTTCTTCCTGGAGCATCAATGCCGTCTGGGCACTTGCCAGACGTCCATCGATATCACGCTTACCTGGAAAAATGGCCAAGATTTAAAATTAATGTCAGCTCAGAATGCCAGCAAATCTAAAGAACATTTTCTTTAGTTCTATGTCACAGATTAGTGCTTTTAAAAACAAATTATCACACTGCTAACACCACGTTTGGCCAGTGTCACACTAATGATTTAATTACATTACACAAAAGAACTATATGACAATATTTCACCATATCATTCAAAATAATATCGTAACCAGTAACATTAATAATTATAGCAACTTTGTTCTATTTCAGCCTGTAATCATCCTGTTATATTGATGGTTGAACTGGACTTTAGTTGATAATGAAAGTATTCATTGGTCACTTCCAAGCATGCAGCTTAATCCCTTTTGTATGAGATTTTAAATCTTAATAGTAATAATACTAATAATAATGGCCATTCTTGTATCAATAGTACAAATAAATTATTATAACATAATAACACAAATGATAATAACACGCTCTAGACATAACTGTTTGTATTTCACCAATAATACTGTCTAAAGAAAATCCAGGATCTTAACAGCAAGACATGGCATAAATAATTATCTACCTTCTTCAGCCTCTCCCAGAGATCGCTGTAACTGCTGAAGGCGAGCCTCGATACGGTTACGGTCCTCCTCCATCTCCTTCAGCTGACAAGTTATACTACGCAACTGGGAAAATGAATCGTCCTGGAACATTGACATAAAATAGATTAATAAACATCGAAACATGATATCACAGCAATATTGAGCAAGAAAAACATCATTATAAAACCTGTCATCAGTAAACAGTAAACCAGTGAAAATCACAAAACATGGCAATTGTGTAATCTCTTTATAAACGAACTGAAGATTCCCTAATGACTGTAATATTCAACATACTGACTACAATACATATAATAAAGTCTACTACTATTTTATATTTTTTAAACTCCTCATATCTAAACATTAACAGTACTACAAACAATTATGTTTCCTTTACAATCTGAAATGATACTGACAAAAAAAAGTAATCGCTCTTCACAGTAAAGTACCAAGCAAGACTATTTAAACTAATCAATATATCGCTGGAATAAAGTAGTGACCGAAATATTCCTCGCCATACACCAAACAACTTACCCGCTCTCTCTCAGCATTGGCCAAATGTTGTACGAAATCTCTGAGAGCACAACGGACTGCCTCTGGATCGATCTCAGCGATGGAGATCGAAGGATCCATACGGCTAGGAGACAGCGATCTGTCACGGAATGGGGAACGTGATCGGTCTGGAGATCCCGTCCTTGGAATAGGACTTCCACGTCCTTCAGTAGTGGTGGCGTAAGTGTTTTCAAATCCTGTCACAATGATTAGAAGAATGTTTTAGTTTAAATTCTTTATAGATTTCCATTATTTAAGGATAATTTTACACAGTAAACCCTTGTTATGATCCACAATATTTTAAAAGAGCATTAACAGGTGGGCCTTCAAAAAGTATTATAAAAATAAGCTAAGACATGACCTAAGGTAGTTCTAAGGGTTGTATGTTAGGGAACTATTCAATAAATTATAGAAAGTTAAAATTTTAAAGCAAGCTGCACCTTTAGTTGGTGAATTTGGTCTAGACCTTCTGGGACTTGGACTGCGAGCGCGGAGAGGGCTACGAGCACGTGGCATGTTGGCTCGGAATCCAATGGTTCTTCTCAAACTTGAAACGATGCTGCTAATCTTAAATTCCACGTCCCTCTTGGCACCCTCGACACGGGCCAATTCAGTCTCCAGTGCATTGACACGGCCCTCAGCACCACTTAATCGCAGCTTGATATCAGCGAGCTCAGCATTGGTGTTGTCCAACGAAATCTCCAAGTTGCGCCTCTGGTCATCAAGCTTGCGTTCATTACGGTGACTATCTTCAAGTGCCAGCTGGAAGTCCTTCTCGCGAAGACGTGTCTCATCTTCAAACTCTGCAAACTTGCGCTGGAGGTTGGCCAACTCCTTGCGCAGAGCTTCGCGGCCAGCTTCAGTCTCAACCAATTTCTGCTTGAGCCCAAATAGTTCGCGTCTATAATCTTCTTCCTTCTCTTCACCTCGAGCAAGTTGTGCCTGTAGGTCATTCACTTCCTGCATAAGCTTAGAACGTTCTCCATCAAGTGTCTTCACCTGCCTGCGGAGTTCCTGCAATTCCCTGCGAGCTTCCAGACGAGCCTTCTCCACCTCGCGTAGACTGGCACGCAGGTCAGAAGCCTCCTTTTGTACACCAGCCTTCTGCTCTTCCAGAACTGTAAGTAAACATAACAGCTTCATGTTATTACCTTCTTTTATTGCCCTGATCAAGTAAACCCCAAAACATTACTCACTAATGTGTAGTCTATATATATATAACAATATTTTCTTTAACAGTTCAGAAAGGGGTCAAAGGTTTGTTGTTTTCGGGTTTATCTAAGACAATGCTTGAGCCATATAATATATTTATGAAAATAATCTGGGCTGCCTTTTTTCTGTAACTTGATCCTGACAAATAATTTTTTGCAAGTTCAAAATACAATCTTAACCACTAGTATATAACCTGTGTGACGCAGATATTAGTAAACAATCATTACTGCATAAAATGTGTAAAAAAAGCATCCTCTACTTCATGCTGACTTAGGGTGGTTGATTTTTTTAATTGTTATTTTTGAAATAGTGAAATAACATTAGTAAAAGGGTTAATGTACAATTTATGGTGGATAAACCAAGCACCATTCAATAACCAGGTAAGTCAAGAAACATGGACATTATACAAATTTCTAAGTGGTCCAAAATAAAACTTAAATTATTATTTATTCATGTGGCTCCAATAAAGCAGAATATATAAACATCAACTCATGATTACCTGCTATACGCTGCAAGCTTTCTTGTAGTTTTCTGTTCAGTTCACTCTTCTCTCCTTCGGCCTTCTTCACCATGTTCCTCAGATCATGAGCTGTCTGAGCAACAGCTTCTTTCTCATGGATCTCCTCATTGACGGACCTCTTCAGATCAGTGATCTCTTTACGCATCAGTTCACGAGCTTCATCCAACTCTCGGATACGACGATTGGCCTCGATTAGATCACGACGGATTGTGTCACGAGTCTCTTCCACCATCTTGAGCTGTACTTTGAGCTCAGCAACCTCACGCAGAGCAGCCTCCTTCTGGTTCTGGAGCTCATGTATTTGATTACTGAGTTCTTTCAATTCCTTTTCATGGGCATGACTGAGAGAGTGAATATATCAGAATTGAATATTTAATGAGATACATACATTAAAAAATTAATATAAATTTACAAAAGATGATCTAGTTAACTTAAAACATTTTTGCTGCACATTTCCACTGACCATTTGGTTATATAAACAGAAAGATTAAATATCATACACGTTCAAACACAGCTTGAATCAACTAAGTCATGTAAGAAGTTAATGAACTGCAAATCTTTGAAACAAATAATTGACTGCACACATGAGATAATTTTGCTGGGTCTTGCAAATGACTTCTTCATCCTGTAATTCATAACTTTATATGAAAGCTAATTTAATAGGAGCAATTTCCACAGAATTTAGTAAACTCAGATTTGATGTTATTTTCTTGAACCTCTTTCACGTCGCAATTCTATCAAAGTATGACTGCATTTTAACTTCAACAGAGACCAAAGAACAATGTCAAAATGTCTATAACCTTCCAGATTATTTCAGGGGTTGTTTTGAGCTTTGAACTAACAGTGTATTTCTTCTACCATAATAATGATTCAAACAAAACTAAAACAAAAACTACTGAATAGTTGACATAAATAGTGGATAGCACTTAATTATATTAGCTAGTGAGCTCCGGTGGCCTAGCGGTTAAGCACTCGGCACTTGGTGCCAATGGTCGCAGGTTCGAACCCTGTAAGAGGTCGAAACTTTTCGAGGGATTAATTTCTCGGCTCACTACATCATGGGTGGCTGACCACGTTAAATGGTGCTGCCGTCTCCACTGAATTATTTAAAATAAAGGGGGACGTTAAAAACCCCCTGAGGACGTAAAACACTCTGGCAGTGACCACCCTCAGGGTATTTCGGCTCCATCTTTCCATACTGCTCCCCTGTGAGTGGTGGGGGAGGAGGTTTCTCAACCACTCCAACATAGAGGCTGTGCTGATTAAGCGACCGCCTGGGGATTCTCCCCGAACAACAAAAACCAAAAACCAATTATATTAGCTTTTCTGATAAAAATCAGGTTAGCTAAAAGAGAAAAATTGATTAATTGCCAGCTCACCATGTATCTTCAAAATGACCACGGATGTTTTTAATCTCAGCATTCAGGCCATTTATGGTGGCTCTATCAGACTCTTGTCGGCCCATGGCATCTCGTTTCAGCCTCTCATAATCCATGTTAGCTCCAGCGAGTTCTTGTAGGACACCATTAAGTTTTTCCTGGACAGTACACTTCTCTTGTTCTAGAAGTGATAGCGCCTGGTATGATGAAGAAAAGCATAAATTAAATTATGTCCATATAGTTAATAATAAGATTTTGTGCCATTCGGTATCCCAGAGTCTGTTCGTTAGAGAATGGCAACAAGTAAATACCTGTTGTTTCTCGTTCTCGGCCATTATAAGTTGTTCATCGCGTTCTCGCTGGAGAGCAATCAACTCTTCTTGTAGTTCTTCCTTGTCATTCTCATAGCGAGATATCAACTCTTCCTTCTCCATGCTGTGACGATGAAGTATGTCTTCTCGCTGAGATTCCAACTCGGCTCTCTGCCGCTCCTATTGTAGTAGCAGAAGAAAAGAAAATTTCAAGAAGCATTTAACAATATTTCACAAAATATTACAATGGTAATGAACAAATTGGTTAATTTTTAATTGTTCCAATAAAATGTTATTTTTTAACAAAATTATTATTTCGCAAACTGACCACTTCTTTTTATCAAAACAAAACAAAACATTCCATTCAAACTATTGTACAAAACGTCGAATCGTCCAACAACAAACTAATTACTGACTGACATGTTTTCTTGCTTATTTTTAACTTTCATAGTCATCATTATCTAGTCTTCTGCAGTAAATAGATAAATACTTTAAAGCATTTGATAAACAAGGCGCAAAATAAAGATTGTACAACAACATGCAACCATTAGTGACTTCATGAACTTATCAATTGAATTTGGCACTGAAATTGACAACAGTACTGTGTCTGAGTAATGCTTTGTGCCTATAATGCCAGCATGCATTGTATGCTCCCTTGGGAGTGGAGATGTGTGCTGGATTGGAACAGGTCTGAGTCAGGGATAACAACACTGTAAAGCACTTTAGAGCAGCTATTGAACTGAATAGGGAGCTATTTAAATATCATAGATTATTATTATTATTAATATGGAATAATATTGCCGGGAATATCAAATACTAAAAAGTTAGCTTTTCACAGTTGTATGTAATCTGTGATTTATAGTAATTTGTAATTACCAAATGTAGGCAGCTCACCAATACCTGTCATCTCCTAACCGTATCAAATTAATTCTGGATTCTGAATTGTAATCATTTTTATAATTGGTTTAAGTAGCACAGATTTCTTACTGTTTGAAACAACTACCTAAAGAAATGCGATATTCTAGGATGTTGATAGTAATTTACCTTTTCTTTTGTCAGTCTATCAATGTCTTCTTCGTGAGCTTGTTGTTCCTGCTTTAAGGCTAGTTGAAGATCTTTCTCGGTCTGTGCGAGTTTCTGTGCTAGATTTTCCTTTTGTCTTTCGAGCTTCTCTATCTCAATCTCCATCTCTTTGCGGGTACGCTGTACTTCGGCTGTTAAGGTGTTAATGAAATAAATTACCGGTTATAGCCGCCATAATTTTATTTACAATAACTACAATAGAGTAGTTAATGAAGAATTGCAAAACGAAGTCGCTGACTGACATTCATCAACAGTTCACAAAGCAACACTTCAAGATTGATGTCAAATGAAACGCTACAGTAAAAAAACATCCATCTTAACACAGCATGTCTTAAAAGATAGTTAAAATTGATTCATCCAATTTGTTCACCATCACCTCTTAGCAAATGATAAACTGTTATCAAGGAATACCTGTATTCTACCACCAGCCAAGCTGATGCAGAAGTGATCTTTTCAGATAATATTTACTATACTGTGCTATCAAATAATATTTACCTCCATTAACATATTAATAAGACGCGAATTTGTATTAGCAGAATAGAGTAATTAATATGCTGTGAATTTAGAAACTTCATTTGAACATACTTTAACAAGAAAAGTTTCCGTTGAAACTTCATACCTTTCCTAAAAAAAGATTCCCCATATTTTTAACTCGAGTTAACTAGAATGATTCAAGCTAGCTCGGGGATATTCAACTAAACTATCAATTACTGTGTCTTAAAGCCTACACTAACCTATGAGGTTCTCCTTCTTCAGGATCAGCTCCTGGTTTTCTCCCTCAAGCTGTTCCTTACGACTCTCCAGTGAGGCATTCAGCTGTTGGGTTTCATACAGCTGTGTCTCCAGGGCATCCTTATCTGCCTTCACAGCAGCAATAATCTCACTCTGCTGTCTATTCTCACGTTCTGTGGCTGTCACCTATCACATTATGAGGACAGATATATAATCAATTTGTTAAATTCTGAAGAAAATGCATGAAATACATTCTCACATGAATAACTGACCTAGAACTCTTTTGTTGTTTAATTTGATATTAAAAGCAAAAATAATTTTCACACTTTTGCTAGCTCTACATTAGTACATAGATCATTTATTCCAATATTAAATAAAGATGTATATGAAACTGAAGGAATTTTTTTGGCCTGCAAGACTTCTAGAAATTAAAAAATTTTAGACAAACTCATTAAAATAATGAGTGTAATGTTAATACGCCTATTAGTATTATCTAAAATCAAAAATAAACTGAAACCTTTTAAGAATTCGTTTTTGAATAATGGTAATCCATTTATTTTTAATCTCAAAGTTCATCAAACATTCTAAATCTTCTGAGTGAGATCCCCGTAGGGCAAAAAAAGTTTAATAATAGGTCAAAAAATCTTATGACAAATAAAATGTCATAGCAACATGTCACCTAAAGCCAAAGATTAGATGAGCTAAAGACTGTAACTGGATTAGTACCATCTGGTCAATTGTTAAGTTGTTGGTACAATTTCCAATCCTAGGAAGTTGTTTCCATATCTTACCTGAACAGTAAGTTCTGCTTTATCTCTCGTTAGATCTTCTTTCTCCTTGGCAATGCGTACAATGGTCTCGCTCTGTCTTTCAATCTCCTTGCGAGCATTCAGTAGTTCCTCTGCTAACGCAACCTTCTGTCGGTTTATCTATAACATGAATCAAATGCTAACTTGATGAAAACATCTAATTGACATCACTAGAAATAGCAGCTATAATAAAATGAACTTCTGTTATATTAATACTAGACCCCCCCCTCCACACACACACACACACACACATTACTGGCTCACAATCAATCCAGATTTGTTACATTAAAAACAGTGACATCACATGCACGAACTGCTTGAAGATAATATCCAAATATCCATCCAGTAATCTTCATCACAACACAGGAATCAAAATTAATCTAGTTAAGTCATACCAACAAATCTAATATACTAACAATATTCAGCTGTTCTGTTACTTCAGCCTTCTCCTTGTTGAGTATCATAATTTCCTCTTCGAGACGTTCACGAGATTTTTCTGTCAGTGTCAGTGAATGGTTCAAACCTGGTGATAAACACAATGAAATTAATCCACAGATCACAATTGATTTTAATTAATCACTTTATAAATTTGAGGTGACGATGATAAATGTCACAAACAGTAATTTGTGTAATAAGCTTCTATTATAGTACAATATTAAAACGCTCACCTTGTTTCTCATTTTCGACATCAAGTTTTTCCTGTTCAACACGAACCAGTTCCTCTCTGAGTCCAGTCTTTTCCTGTTCTACTGCAGCTTTGTCTCCAAGAATATTGGAATTCTGAGCTTCTAGCTACAAGTAATAAATGGATACAAATGTTAAGTATCTTCATCTTTGTCCACTCCACAAAAAAGACAAACAATTTTTTTTAAAGCTATCTTCTTGATGGTAAATATGTTGATGCCAAGGCCACTTGTAATACAAAACTGGCACCATCATCCAAAACTAAGAATGAACCAAATTTTTATTTACACAAGAAACTACCCAGGATTATTTAAAATAATAAACCAGAATTTGCATAAAGAGATAAAAAGCATAACTTCCCTTAGACACCTACTTTAGCACATCATCATCAATATATCAAATCACAAAATTGTCAGACACGATCATAACATGGTGCTTTACCAAACAAAATATGCCACATCCCACATATGAATTTAAACGATCTAGAAGATGGCAACAAGGCTAAATATTCTGGAATTTGATCGTTACGTTTAAATACTTTCCAATATAAAATTATTATATGACACATTAAAGAGGGTATTTTTGTGAAGCCATTACGGCCACTAACATTTACCCAGTATCCTATATCAACCATATAATCCGCCCCCCCCCCACCACGGGCCATGATCACTCAGTGGATATAATACAATAATTTATTTATTTTTAATCATAATGTCATACCTGCATGATTATTTTGTTCAGTTCTATCTTATCCTGACCCAGTCCCTCATTGAGGGCCTGCATCTTGAGTAAGGCATCCCTCAGTGAGGCTTCCTCGGTCTTTACTTTGTTAATTTCTAGCTCAAGTTCTGCTTTGCAGATCTCAGATTTAGATAACGCTTCACTTATATCTCTCTTCTCCTGGTCAAGGACTTCGTTCTCTAAGAGGGCACGGTTTAGTGCTTCTTTTGTGTTGACTAAGTCTTCTTTCAACTTAGACAGTTTGTTTTCACATTGGTCTATAACACGACGACTGTGATGAAGGGAAGGTTGTTATTATTACAAAAACTGAAATTAAATATCTCATGTACAATGTTCCCTAGATATTGTGTATGCTTTATGACCATACTAGGTTGCACAGAATAACTAATAGTTTATTTATCTGTTTATTTATAATTCTTGATTATTCTTACTGGTCTATGTAAACAATTATCTTTAAAATAAAAATTATACTTTTACGATTCTGAATTATTAACTGATGATTGCTTTCATTAACATAGAATATAAACTTCATAAACAGACTGACCATCTCTCATTCTCCTTATCCATCCTCTGTTTGTCCTTAGTGATGTCTTCTTTTTCATCCTCCAGTTGGTCTCTCTGCCTCTGTATCTCAGAATTACAGGCTTGTAGCTTGGAGTTCTCACCCGAGATCATTTCTATTTGTTCATTTAGCATTGACCTAGTCCTCTCGAGTTGTGCCTTCTCTGCATTAACGGCATCGTGAGCATTCCTTATGCGGTCATAATTACGCTCCGCATCCTGCTGGGCTCGATACCTACAGATAATAATAATATGTGATATTTATATAGCATCCTATTCAGCTAGAAGCTGCTCTAAGGCACTTTACAATATTATTTACAATACTATTAACCCTGACTCAGACCTGTTTCCAACCAGAACATATCTCAACTCCCAAGGGAGCATACAAAACATGCTGCCATTATAGGCGCAAAGCGTTACTCAAACACATATCCATCGCGTCCTGTCAGGTCCTCATTTTTATGGATGAGTGAAACATTCACCACATGACAGCATTGCAACTCATGGAGCCTCGAACCTGTGACCATTTGGCTATGAGTCCTATGCTCTAACTAACTAACTGATGATTAAATGCCATATACAGAATTATAAGATGGATAACAGCAGCTGGTCTAGTGAACAAATTCTGTCCTAATTTAAATGCAGTTTATCCTAGCACAATTAGAATGATACATAATAAACCCTTTTTAAATACTCACGAATTATCTCTCTCCTCCTTCAGGGCAAGGGTCTGTTGTTCCAAACGTCTGATCTGGTTCTGTAGGTCATCAAGACTCTTACGAACGGAATTGTTTTGATCTCGTGTTGCAGTCAACTTAGCCCTCAACTCGCTCACCTGTAAGAAAAATAGAGAATCACAAGTAAGACAACAGATTAGTCAGTTGCCAACAACTATACACAATTCTCACCTGGACTAAACACCCACCCACCCCCATACACACACCTTATATCGTGCAGTAAACATGAGTAAAGCAATAATCTGTAGAGTTTACTTAAACCCTATTTGAGATCATTCTTGTCTTCCGTACCAACAAATTCAGATGCTGATATGGTGTTTTTCAGTAAAATTAATAATTTTGGTGCTGCTAAATGGTTTTCAAACTGAGGCTATATATGACATGTTTAGCAAATTGACTGTGCCTCTTAAAAACTCACTGATTTCTGATACATTAATTCAATGTTTTCTAGACTTACTTATTCCAATATAATTTAACCTATCTTATATGTGTAATGAGCAATTTTGCCAATAAACTTTTAATATTGTATTATAATAATAATAATTACAAACTTCTGTAGCGTCAATATCCTCGAAATGAATCGAGCTCACTGGCGCACTTAGTACAGGGGCTGGGAAAACTGATATTCCAGGTACAATGCAAAATTCATCAACAAATGATCCGATATTATTATTATTATTAATTTAATCATTTTCATTATTGCATGACTTAGGCTTAGTGAAAAATCTTTAATGTATGCATTGATATTAAAATCATAAACATGTTTTTTACACTTCTTGATGCTGTATATTACCTGCAGTTGTCTCTTATTTAGTGCAGCTTGTACAGCAGAATATGTTGAGTCAGCAAAACCAGGTGAGTGTGCTCTTGATGGGGAACGTCTAGGTGACTTGGAGCGCCCTCTGCCACGGATTGGCGACCTAGACGCCGACCTCAGCGGTGACCTGGCACGGAGGACAGATGTGGAAAGCTCTGGAACACCAGTGTCATCCAACAGTGACTGGTCAGCATCGTTGATAACTTCCTGGGCAATGCGTTTCAATGCCTCATGCATGGCATCAATCTCGTCACGCTCCTGGCGACCAATGTCCTCAGGAGTCCTATCGCTGTCATCACTGCGACCCAGTTTCACCTCTAGCATGGCAACAGTACGTTGAAGAGTAGCGATTGATTTGTCCTTGTCCATCAGCTGATTTCTCAACTTCTCATTGGTTACAGTCATCTCATTTATTCTGTAATTATTGTGGTCACATGTTTATTCAATAATGAAGGAAGCTATTTCTCAACTCGGCTAAAAGCCACATCTTTAATACCTAAACAATCCTAACTGGTAACAACTTGAAGGGCTTTTTCAAAGTCTCATTTATTTTAATATAAAGACTTTCCATAAATACAGCATCACAGCAAAATACTGACAAAGTTCCTTATTTACAAATGCAGTGGTCATGTGAGCACACACATGCACACACACACACACATATACACACAATCACACCAAAACAAGTGAACAAATTTAATTACTGTTAAAAGATCTTCAATAGGATTTAATAATGTATACAAATTAATAAAGCAAACTACTAGCACTCAAATTATTAAGGACACACACACACTCTCTCTCTCTCTCTCTCACACACACACACATTGAGGTTGTTAATAAACCCAGAGCCATGAGCAAGAAATGTTAAGTATGTTTCTTATACAATGTTTTTAATTACAAGTCACAATAATACATTGGCAAATCATATTGTGGGATTTTGAGGATAAAGGGTGGGGAACTGGACCAAATTGTCACAATGGCTGTCATGCTTTCTGGATATATATATATATATATATATATATATATATATATATATATATATATATATATATCATAAGCTAATACTTAACACAAGAATAATTCAGCATTTAGACAAATATGAAAAAATCTGAACATGTATTATATGAACAGAAGTTTCATCTGGAAACATGTATCAAACAGTACATGCTGAAACTGGAACACGTAAAGCCATAGACAATTGGCATGCAGGTGAAAAGTCACAAAAATGCATTACAGCCATAAACCGAAGCAGAAAGCTCAGCCATCCAACAGGAAAGATCTGTACAACACAGCGTCGTACATGTACATACAGTGGAGGCTATCGTACAGCGTACTATACCTAGTGTTTACACCTGCCATCTCTATCTCATAATAAGCACGTATTTCATTCAATTTCTGCTCTTTCATACTGAGAGCAATCTGGAAATTGAAATCAGTGTTGGAACAGTTTAATATATAATCCATTGATGATTGTTTGACGGATGTGTGCTGTGACCCAGGTGTGCTGTGACCCAGGTGTGCTGTGATTCCATCAGCTGTTTAGATATCTGCTTGGTACCAAATGTTAGAGACAGAAATTTGGAAGACGAAACGTGTTTCAGTGACAAAACACTGATAAGAAAATCTATGGAAAAATGAAGCCAGAATGTTAGACCAACAGAACACACCAAGAAAATATCGCTAGCACTACGGAAGCAGTGGATGTCATTTGCAATTTACAAACCTGGCATTAAACTCTGCATTCTGGGCATCAAACTTCGCCTGAATCTCAATGATTTCGTGGACCCGAGACTTGAGCTGCTGCTCAATGCTGATACGTTCACTGCGTTCTCGGTCCAAGACAACCTACATATTACATCATAATACATGCACTGTGCTTTGTTAACTTATTTTCTACCATACTTTACTTAGGTCACCATCTAAATTCAGAGAAATAATAAAACTTACTGTTCAGAATTTTAGTGCAAAGACGGTTAAATAAAAAGGCCTAAATCATACCCTTTCCGAAATATTAAGATGTTTATGCCACTGCTGACTAAACTAAGATGTATAGAGTGTGCAGCAGATATTTGGTATTTTGGTAATTATTTATAAACAATTAATCATTAGTAACAAGACTTGACATTTTTACCCTAAAAGAAGATAGATTTAAAAACATATGAATTATAATGGAGTCTGATACATTAATTTTTTTCTTCATTACTTAATAATGTAGATGTAATAAAGTTTCCTTACTAACAGGAGCCATTTAAGTCTGCTTTACAGTGACCCCCCCCCCCCTTCCCTCATCCCAAAATAAGATCCGCCTACATGCATGATGCCAAGAATATAATACATTTACTGATAGCTTAATAAAATTACTTATAACCGGAATGATATTGTAGAGCGATTTCTTAACTGCGGACGTCCAGTGGTTATATATAATTTAACTGTTGATGTTCAAATTGGTTCATGGTTATAAAAAGACCGAATGAACAATATTTAATTGTTTGGTAATTTAACGCACGTAGGATTTTTTTTAAGGAATCATGAAATGTGCAGTAACTTAAATAACGTATGGAATGTTTACATATTTCTAAGATTCCTTTCAACATTTGTGTCCTTTTGGCAAATGATATAAATAACTTTTCATGCCTTTGGTTAAGAAAGAAACATAATTCATTTACGCATTGAAGGTAATTCTACTTTTTTCACAGTGTCATTATATTTAACATACCTGAGTCTGGGTATCCATGTTGCGCTGGTTAGCACTCAAGTTGAGACAAGCCGAGTGCATGCTACGAGCAGCACGCGAGAAGTCAGCCTTGATGTGCGACATGTCGCGCTCCGTGGCCAGCTTCATTTCAGTAAATTGACGACGGTAAGCAACGACAGCGCGCCACAAGGCCAACAGACGGCTATGTTCAGCGCTGAAGTATTCATTGAATGACTGAAAAGAAATGTTTCTCCAGCTCTTAAAACTATTTCCATTGAATTAATCATTTTCAATAATCTTTCTACATATCTCTCTTAAAAATATATCTTCAGCAATATCACAATATTTCTTTGTAAAAAATGCCTTCATCTTAAATTGATCTGGACAACATCTACGTTATCACTGATATAACTGTTAATATCATAAGCTATTTTTATACAACAGCTTTTCCAGTACCTGTTCTTCTTCCCTCCATTCAGCTTCCTTGATCTCAAGCTCTTCTCGTGCTCTCTGCCAGTCTTTGGTCAGTTTGTGGATGTCAGCAGTCAGTGCTTGGTTGGCTGTGGTAGCTTGGTCAAGCTGTTCACGTAGCATGCTGTTCACGTGAGCAAGACTGGCACTCCTGAAACGGGTACACAAATTATAAAACATGACAAAACCCATCCTGATAAAGTACATCATGGAAGTTTTCAATCACTCTTTAATGCTTTGAATGGGATATACCTCGCATAAACCAAAAAGGCATATACCTGACGTATGACAAATATTTACTGACAATGACATATTTATCCTTGACACTGATAACAGGAATACATTCAACAAGATTTCAATTCACATCTGTATAGAAGTAACAAAAATGTAGTCTTTCTGAACATAAAACAATATTACAAAATGTAAACAAAACACACTTCTGTTGTTCTTCCTCCAACTTGATCAAAGCTGTTTCCAGATCGATGTTATGATCCGACTCTGCCTGACGTAGCTTCATCTCCGTATTATCCAGACGAGACTGCAGATGATCCTGGGTGGAGGTCAACTGAAAAATACAGACGTCAACCAGTGATGTATTGTGTCCTGAACGTGTTAAGCATATTCTATCATAAATATAGAAGTGGAAACACTGAAATTCACATTAATTTGATATTCAATAGAATATTATTAATAATTAAACTGTATTCAATTGTTATTCTTCATATTTATCAGATAAGACAAATTAGACAAATTATGTGTATAAATATTAATATGTGTTAATAATAATAATAGTTATGATAATAATAATAATAATAGTAATGATAATAATAATAGTAATATTAGGATGTAAACTAATGAAGATGTAATTTCAGACAATTTATTATTTATTAACATATGTTTCACTTAAAAGAACAAAAGCCACAAGTGTCTTTACAGAGAAAATGTCAATTGATCTGACAAATATTGACACTAGTAATCAGCTACAGTCAGCGTGCAATGTTGATGCGGCAATTGTTATTAAAAAAAAACATTCACTGTCCAGTAAACATGGTCAATGGCTAACAAACATGGTCAATGTTTAACAAACATGGTCAATGGCTAACAAACACTGTCCATACTGACTTCATCAGATAAGATGACGTACTTCAAAGAAAGTGGAGAACAATCGACGACTCGTCCGTCAATGTTTAATAGAACTGCTTTAATCTGCATGTGACACAAACATACAAGGTGTGTCCATGCCTGGTCTTGACACAGATAAGAAATCAATAAACAAACATCAGCAAGGCCAGATCTGTTGGTTTAATGATCTCGTACCAGCGATGGCAGCTCTCTCATTCATTCATAGCTTTTCTCATCTATGCATGCTAGAAACGATACGCCTGCCTCCAGGCCACCAGATCAATGATTCATTGCGTTTCTATCTTGTCATTTATATATATATATATATATATATATCTTGATTGACAAGATGACAGGAACGTATAGGCTAACGGAGACAATGGCAGCAGTATACTACCAGCCAGCAAACAAAACAAATACCCCAAACATGAATAATTCCCAGAGGTTCTAACAAAATGCCAACTGTCTCTTTAACTTTTTAACCAACATGGCACCACTGTAATCTAGGTTAAACAGTTCATGTTCAAATTAAATAGTTTGTGTTAAAACTAAAAATTGACACAAACTGTTTTGAGCCTAATTTGTCAGTTAGATAATGTTTTGGATAAGTATACTAGCTAAATTCTTGTGGCTTCCATTTTGGGATTTATAATGTGCACATTGCAGCACTTCTGACAGAAAGGTTCGGTTCACACGAATACACGTGTCACCCTTTCTCCTGGAAACTCAGCCAGATTATTGTTCCTTTTGGGAAGAAATATACAGATAGATCCAGGACTAATTCCAAATGTGTTTCATTCCATGTATACAATTAGAAGACGATAATAAGACAAAAAGTCCATTCAGTCCCATTCTAAGAACCAAATATTCGTAAGAGCATTATCTTGTGCAGCATAGCAAGTCAATGGAAAATAGTATACTCGGGCATTACGCAAGAAAGATTACCCCCAGTAACCAAAGCAGCAAGCAGTGGTTCAAGTTAATGAAATGGTTCTGTATTTAGCATCTTTGGAAAAGGTTATGAATTTGGTCATATTTATGTCACATACAAAGATATACTAAGCTGATATCGCCTTAAATTTATAAAGTAAGAGAATGAATGAAATTAACAAAATTGCCACGTGATGTAAAGGATCATAATACAGGCCGGGGATGATTCAGTCAATCAGTGCTAACATTTCTCAGCTTGGTGTTAACCCACAAGTCACATTGTAACATTGACAAGAGCTCTCCATGTTTACATGATGTTATTTGAAACCAAAGGCTACGTTGTCTGAGACATGCAACACTTTAGTCCAAGCCCTTCTTATTTCTCGACAGGACTATGGCAATGGATGTTATATAATATCCCCCTCTCCCTGACAAACCGCCTATAGTAATTGCAGAACTGTGCTACAACTGAAGCTAATATTTAGCATGCAAGTTAGTGCAGAAACTCACAGATAACCATACAGAAATATAAGTACAAGAACAAACATGAGATTTGTTTATTTGAAGGACACTCGTGTCTCAGCCAAAATCCTTATCTCATTGTTGTTTAGCCTCCAAAATAAAGATATGTTCTGAATGTGTAATCAACATTAACGGAACAACATATTTCTACCATCAGCTGAACGTGACCTCGGGAATATGATCATGCTCTCATTGGCATCTTCAGGCCTGAGAGTCAAGCTGAGTGACAGCTACAGCAGGCTCCCATGTTCAACGTTCACTGCTACCAACAGAAGTTCAGCCAACTACATCAAGCCGTCATACAACCAAATCCACTCAACTGTACATGCATTGTTGGCAGAAGGAAATGACAACACATCGGAAGAAAATGTTTACAGTGAAAATGATGCAAGCTGTGACTGAAGAAGCTATAGATCAGTGGAGATCGGCCGGAGAGATATAAAAAAATGTCAGACAATGATAATAAACTGTTTTAATATATAATGTTTTGTTGGTATCATTGAAATAAAAAAGAAATAATAAGCTGATGTTAGTAATGACAATCAGAAGGTAATAAATGGGTAATAATGCAGAACAAGAGCTACAGGATGTTTCTGTCGGAGCATGACAGAGGAGAATCATCATCATCATCATCATCATCTTAACGACAAAACAAAACTCAAAGAACTCCATTCTACATTTCCACAAGCTTCCTTTATGAGATAACAAACTGCCTTAAAAGACTACAACTGCACAAGACTATATAAATTATTTGTGCCAAACTTGGGAGTGGCACGATATCTTTACTATACAACATTAATTGTCTTCAGATACTTCACAAAACAACTTATCACATCAGCATGCTGATATAAGAAGGTTAGGATCAACTTTACTGAACGGCACCCAACATGCAGATTTGATAACACTAAATAAATATAAATATCTCATTTTGCTACATACTGAACTCTGATAGGGCATTCGAAGCCACTGAAAATGGACAAAATATGGTGTAATTTAATATTCACCAGAACACCAAGAAAGAGTATCAGATATATATATATATATATATATATATATATATATATATATATAAATTGTATTAAAATACTTAGAAACTGCCATCACAAAGCAAGAGAAAAGAATAAAATTTCTAAGTCTAGTCAATTAGCATAATGATAAAATATTAAATTAAATTTAAAGCAAGGTTAATTATTGAAAACGAATTTAAATTATTGTACAAGAAAAGTCTTTAATGAAGTGAACAAGGTTGCCAATTACATCAGTGATCTTCCTTAATTACAATTAACAGGCAAGAAATTGGACTCTATTAACAAAATGACAGAGCATGCTGCGTTTAGAAAACGAGAAAGCAAGCAGGCACAGACTGCCAAGGATAAGCATCATTAGTCTATATATTTATGTTGTAATGGTTACCAAGGCCGATCTATCAGCAACTAAAACGACAACAGCCATGTTGCCAATGAACAGCTACTTACACGGCGAGAACGATCAGCCTCGGATTGCATAGAGCGACATGTCTCTTCCAGCTCGCCACACTTACGTTTGTACTGCAGAACCTATGATGTACAAAACTGTGTCCCTTAACATGCCATTAACTACCAACACTCGGTGGTGTCTAGGAAAACCACAAACCAACCACCACTGCCACTGAGGGCAGCACCATCACTGACACGAATTAGACTCACAACAACAACAAACAAAACATGTTAATCTAAACAAAATACCATGCTCACTGAATACAGGCTGTCAAATTTTACAGGGGTTTCATTATCTTACAAATATTCAAATAATAAACAAATACGGCTGCGGTTAACAGCATGTATATTTACAGTGAGCAGTGTATCAACAGAGTAGGTTCTGCAGGCAATGACCCATGCATTATTATGTAACTATTCAGCCTTAACCCACATGCTTCAGCGTCTCAATGTATTATGCCATGACATCAATGTCTAGCAGAAGACTCAACGCTATGGAGTTACCTGTTTAGAGAACTGAACATTGGTCATGTCAGCAGTGAGGCATCGCTGTTTGTAGTGCACTAACTACACACACGTGAGGGAATGAAAGATAAAACCATTAATAGATAGTATTGATCGAAACTCTTATCAACAAGTGGTGATCGATGTCATGATGATGGCAGCGTCAACAAGTACAGCTAGAAATATGAGAGCTTAATGCTGAAATAAAATGTGAACACACACACACACCTGAGCTAAAAACACAGCAGTATTGTCAATACCTGCTTAGGGAAAATCCTGAATGACCAGTCAGTCTTAATTGTATTAGAAAATATCAAGTTTACAATAGCATACTTTCAGTTGTAAATCTCAAAACATCAATAAACTCCCATTTGAGTGTTGAAAGTAAAAACAATACATAAGACTGTCGTGTCATTTCAGGATTTGTTGCCTATAATAATATGGTTAATTTACGAAGCACGGCACTGAATAAAAAAACAAGGATTCCAAGCTTTGTGTGTATAGTGAAAAAAGTGACAGGCACAACATGTACTAAAACATCAACCACAAAGCTCAGAAGTAACTGCAAAGCAACAAAACATGAACAACATTATTTTAGAAAAAAGACTAACAGCAAAACGGTGTACGCAAAGCCACACAACTGTAAATAATCAGGAAAACGGCTTGTAAACTACGAGTGCTGAAGACAGGAGAGCAAAGACATGAAGCAAACCTTCGACTTGAAAGCTCCATTCTCTTCCTCGAGCTCACCAACTTTACGTTTATACTGAAGAACCTAGAGCAAGCAGCACACAGATCAATTAGTAGAATAACATGCCAGATCGAGTCATGAATAAACAGGCAAAGCTTTAGGTTACATGATGGACAATCTGAACAAATGGCGAGTCTGGGGTTTTTCACATTGTAATAATTTAGGTGACCAGGTTCACATATTTACAATGGGGAAATGTGTTTGTGTGTGTGTATGTCTCATACAGTGTTGCTTCTAGGATCTAGCCAAATGTGGGGAGCTCCCCCAGGTTTAAAACAAATGGGGTATTTTAATGTAACATGGGCACTTGCATCCTGTTGGGGGTATTTCTACACAGAGTTTTACAGTGTAAGCATAATTAACAGTATGCATAAAATTTATTTAAGTATATCTGAAACTTGAAAAAAAAGACTACGGAAACACTTCTAAGTTTTATTGATGAAACTCGTTTTTATTCTACAGGCTTTCTTCTCCTTCCACATATTTATAGCTAACTCATAGTCAAAGTCAGCCACAGAACAGTTTGATGTTTTAATTGTCATCAACACATTGAGGTGCTTATTTTTTTATTTATCATGATGACTTGTCTTGATGAACTAAACCCATGTTCACATTCAGCAGCATTATTAAAGCTAATGTGATGGGGAGACTATTAATGCACACAACACTTACAATATTGCATCATGGCATTTTATTCTGCGCCATGTGGTGTCCAGGGATTTATTTTTATTTTGCCCCATACGTTAAAATATCACAGGAATCCCGGAAAAGTGTGGCCTAGAAACAACACTGATATACATTCAGATAAGTAACCGCAAGCTAAGGCAGTGCTCAAGCAGAAAAACAAAACATACTATTATTAAAAGCTCATCATATCAAGAGAACCCTTTAGTCATACCATATTTCAATCATCACATCACAATTCAATCTTGCCATGATTCAATCAATCACAGCACAACATGAAATACAATATAAAAATTGTGTGTGTGTGTATATATATATATATATATATATATATATATATATATATTGGTTCCCACAGCCAAGGTTGGCCCTAAAACAGCAATCATCATCATCCCACAGCCAAGGAAATATTCTTTTCCAGGACAAACTATTTAAGATTTAAAGGTAATAAATCAAGATATGTGCAAAAAAAAGCATATCGTATTTATTCAATGTATGATTGATTATTGACAGTTTTATGGTACAACCTTGATCTTCCTCCTCACCCCTTCTAGCTTGTGGTCCACCCACCTTTATTTAAATTTTAACTGACATGGGATATCAAGACTATGTACCAGTCCTCTTTTTTCTTCTACATTTGAAATTTTCTTCTACATGCAAAATATTTATTCATAGGCTTTTTTTGTGGATTTTTTCACAGGCAATATTTTTTCAAGGGCATTTCCTGAATTTGTCAAATTCAAGGACATTTCCAGGACCAGGGAATTTGTTATTTTCAAGGTTTTCCAGGATATTTTGGAGCCCTGTATATGTTGTGATATATATATATATATATATATATATATATATATATATATATATATATATATATATATACATATATATATATATAACAAATATCAAATAAAATTGCATTGATTAAATCTCATGGTGTCAGTAATAATCATCATATAAATACTTCCTTCATGATAATTTATCAATAAATACGACTAATATCCTTACTGAGAACAAACATTAATACAAAAATACTGATAAAACCAAAACAAGAACTGTTACTAATTGTTTCTCTAACAATTATTTTTCCCACAACTATCCACAAACATAAATAATAAACATACATAATAAAATTAAAGAGGCAATTTTGAAATCGTCTTCATGAAATAATTTGACAAATAGATTAATAGTTAATGTAAGACACTGTATGCATTATGGTACATTCAGTAGAATACTTCCAGTTTTGGTTTTTGATCAGATATGGTCAGAGAAGTGCGGTGACTCCACCAGCAGTATAATTTATAAATTAGTACCATACTGTAAAATTTTACAAATAAGTTCATTATAAAATCATTCCATAGCTTACTACATTTATGTTCAAGTTGAAATTTATTTACATCCTATCATCAGTAACTTTTATAGACACATAATTTAAACTTTCTTTAAATCCTTATATATCATTAAATGCCATATTTTTTGTAGTTATTAAAGTACGATGTACATACCTTGGCCTGTAGTTTTTGTACGAGCTGTGCCTGTCTCTGCTGTCCATCTTGATAAGCTTGCAGCTTACGTTTGTAGCTGGAATGATCTTCCTCCAGTTTTCGTCTCAGCTCAATGTTTTGCTGTACAAGGCTCTTGGTCGAGCTGTCATCGCCCGCACCGATATCGGCGCTGCTACCCTTCAGCACCGACTCCAGCTGTTACAGACAAAATGATATCAAAGTGCATTAGATAAAAAATGTGTTACAAGAACATATCCGTGTAGGCAAGTACATGCATATGCACACACACACACACACACACGTACAAACACACACTAAACATTAGGAAAGATGTCATTATGACTTTTGTCCCTCTGTGCCAGGGCTATTTCACACATTACCCAGACACACTGGCACACGTTGACAAATCTACCCATGTCACATTCATATATAGTAATAAAATTACAAAACAATGTTCCTTTATTCGCTGTAACATGTTTCAGTTCTCATTCAGTTCAATAAAAATCCTAAAGATTCATTAAATAGTCATAATCCTCTGTGCGTGTTTATGCGAATGCCTGTATGTGTTTAAAAGTACAAGTTTATGTGTTATTAAATTAATCTAGATTAACACTCCAGTATAATTAAGATAACATAAGCTAGCAGCAACCTCTGATAGACCAATGATATCTTATAAGTTATCAATAACAATACCTAGAAGGATAGGATTATAATAATACAATGTATTAGAACATTAAAGCTATTGTTAGATGATGTATCACATCTCTCCCTCTCACTCACTCACTCACTCATTTGTGTGTGTGTATATTGGTGTGTATGTGCATGCCTTCATAAATACTCCCCATTCAACTATTAGTATTAATCTTGTTCAGTGACAGTTGAGCACACAAGATCCAAAACCTCTCATCATCCAATACAGTCGCAGACAATCCAGTTATGACAGTCACTCACAACAGGGGATCATCTTTATTATACAATGATCAGAAACTCCTCTAATTTCTCTCAAATGAGTCTTCTATCGTGAAGTTATTATTTACAGACTTACACTTACAGTACGTGGACATCATGTTACATAAATTAATTTCTGACAGCTCTATACGATGCCGTACATGACTTAAAATAATACCCCGTATCTATAATAAAACAGTCCAGAGGCTGACAAGAGTGATTGATTAATACCGCCTACAGGATAGGGTGTATAATCGTGTATAAAAACTAAAACACTTCCTTGTTATCTGATGTTGGTGTCGACCACCCAAAACACATAATATATGGACTGAGTACAACTCAACAACGGTTTTAGATAAATGTTAACAAGTAAGGTCAGCAATGGATGACAGAAAATTGGATGAAGACACAACACACGGATATCTGACAGACACAACACACGGATATCTGACAGCCACTAAGATAAACACAGTTGTTGACACCGTAAAGTAACTCAATAATAGCATCGATAAACTGCTGAGATAGTATATAAAAGGCACTAACGTACAACGGACATTTATCCGAACAAAATAAAAACACTCAGCAGCAATGAGATGTGCATTAAAAGAGACATCCCCGTTGGAATGTGTCCGTTGTGATGTGAATTACCGATATTACAATGGATAACGTATTATAACAGAGAGCGTATGTCCGTGTGTGCTAGACAAAGTTCAGTAACAAATACTTGCTTCGGTAACTCGTGTGTGTACAAAGCCTTCGGTGGCATCGGGCTTTGCGTAGCTGAGATCCAAGTCCTGGAGGAGCTCGGTATCCGGAACACCTAAAGCGCTATCATCGTAGCCTAAAGACATATCGTCGGGATGGCACGTCTCCAGACAGCGGAAAGCCGGATCGGTAGTAGACAGCGGAACAGCTGCGTTACGACTAGAGTTAGACCAGGTGGTGTTAGAGTCAAAACCCAGGCAGGCAGATGTCAGGAACTGTGTTGTTCCAACGAAGTCACGCCGACAAGTGAGTGACCAGCCAGCGCCAGCAAAAGTAATGGGTCGGCGGAGACTTTAACATCCTGACAACCAAGTGTTGCGTTGTTTTAAGGATAAAGATCGCCGGCTTTGTAAGGACAACGTTTTCTCCGAGAGCGATAATCTGATATTTTGCTCGAGCTGGATAATACAACCCGGGCTGTTGTCCTCGGCTTCTCACTTCACAGCCTCCTTTATGCCGAGCGAGCCGAGCCCTAATCCCGACGCTGGCTACCATAATTGTTATGATATAATCTACTAAAATGACCCGAACTGAGCCCGGATTATGGATCACCTATAACGGCTCCGTTACGGCACACGTGATTCATTCCAGCCAATAGCGTTTTGGTCAGTCGCGGCAACTAATTCGCATACCAAAAAATAATCAACATACCTACCTACCTACTTGGGGAAGGTTGTGGTCCATTTTCTGATGAATGGTTCTAATTATCTGTGGCTGGCTGTCGATTTTCATTACCACGTGTAAGCGTTGACCGGTCACACGAACGGGGGGACATTCATTATGCTAGCAAATAACCTATTATAGAACTGGTTATTGCTGGTTTTGATATGAAAGTATCTCTCTTTCCGCTAAATTAAGACGTCTGTTAAAAACTGAAACAACTCTAATTAAGTGTCATATAAAGTAACAGTTTATGTAGAAAGATACTTCCTTGATCTGCAATCTGTTTTATTCTTAACATTTGAATGAGTCATATCAGAAATCCAGGACAGCACAGGCCACCTATCTGATTTGCTCATCAAAATCAGCTACAAAGGTAATGCAGAAGACAATCATATAAATAGTTATCACACCTGCTTTAGGTACGGGACAATTCTGCTTCTACGTCACATTTAATAATACTACGGTATATGGTTTATAGTCAACTACACACTTCTACGGGTGTAATAAATAAACAGTGAATGATTATTGTAGAAGACACGCTGCTGTTCAAGTAGTTAGAAATTTCCTTAAATTTTTTGACAAAAGGACACTGTTATTGTAATGTTGTGCTGATGTTAATATTCCTTCAATCTGAGAGAAGAGCATCTAGGAATTATCCATACATGGTCATAGGGAACACTTCAATATCAACGACTGAAAATTACTACGCAAGTTTCGTATTGCCAGTTTCACCAACAATGCTGACTCTGTACTGATAGAGTCTCCTTGCACAAATACAAAAAAAAAAAATCGTCATAAAGGAACATTATGTTTGATGCACGCACGCGCTCACACACAGTTTAGTCTACATGTATCCATACAATCACACCAAATACATTCGTTTCTAACCAATGACCAGTTTGACAGAAACTGTTTTTCTCATTAATAAACAAGCCAACTGAAGATAAGCCGCTTGTTATTCTCTAATATTGGTATACCATTATTATAACATCTGGTTAATATATGATTGAAGAGAACCTCAACAGGAAATATGTTATTAATGCGAAGTAGCTCAGATCAACAATGGAGGGTATTATTTTACTCCACTTGACCACTTCTTAAGACATCAGAAAAACCTATATAAACGGGCAGGTTAATCAATAACTTGCACTTCACACGAACACAGATCAATATATATATAGGAGACCCGCTTTAGATATATACATTCTCTAATGACCAATGGTCTGCTGTGTGTACTGTGCGTATAATATAATATATATCCACACACTGATCAAATTAGGAAGGGCACTCCTGCAGTTTGTTTGTTAGCACAATGTACATACATCCATGTCACAAAGTTTAATACGAGTGTTGCTTATGTCTGTTGGATGTTTCATCCATTAATAACAAAGTTCCATCTAGATCAACTTGGTGGTCACTTAGCCATATGTCCCAGATATGACTATCATTAGGGCAAAACAAAGCAAGCATTTGCTAATCAATTCTTGAGCACATTGATAAAAATCGTACTATTTATATGCAAATTTAATGTACATATTCCAGTTCTAATAACAAGCTTCATTATTGCATTACGTAAATTAACAAAACATCTAGAGATCATCTAGTATCATTACTGCTAATGAAAGTCTAAATGAGTGAAATTAGGATCAGAACTTTAATTACAAAACAAATGTTTTATCGTCATGGAAACGGTATACTTAACACAAAAGTATTTTAATTATTAGCCACAAAAGCTGATGTGAAGAAACAATGTTGTCTGCCAGAAGAATGCCTATAACTATTTTGTGTAGTTAGATTTCTCAAGATAGTGGATTTAGAATGATTTAAAATAAAAATGTTCGCTTTCTTTAATCTAACCATTTGATTACATTGATCACATGATGGCTGTATTTTACAAGATTACACTCAATAATGTTTTCTTGTACAAATCAGTTATCAGATTTAATTGGGTTAAAAAAATGCTTTCTAAAAAGTATAAGCAGACAATCAGCTATAAAATAGAACAATAAACCAGTCAGACTATTTGTAAACACGTTTCTCCTGTATTTTTCTGGTCAAATTTATGATGTATTATCATAAACTGGTCTGTGCCTGATATAAATCTATATCATAACATACCTAACTGCGAAATGAAGACATCACATCTCATATAAACTCTAACTGTGACCTGATATTAACAAGTTGTTAAAATCCATTATTCGTTTACACGACTTTGGTATTAAAACTTGTATTACATCTTCAGCATTCAATAAATCTTTGTGCGATTGCTCCTTAATTATTTGGATCAGAAAGGATTTTAGCGTTTTGTCGGTCTAAAAAAAAAGATAGACCCTCACAAAGCTCGCACATTTGTTATAAACCTCATATAAATCACTACTACAAGATACAGTGAATGCCAGAATGGGGAGCAATTATCTGATAATGTGGCATCGGCTGAGAGACATCAATAACATTAAGACTCATCACTGACAGAAGAAACTGAAAATAAAAATAATTTACCTCATTATGAGCCTTGTAGAACTCCGATCGAGGCAACGTCCAAGACATTGGGAGGATGTGACTACACCGAACAATCGAAAAGAATCCCAAACGGACGATCCAGAATCAGCAGCAGTAGATTGGTGATGAAACCGGGCTAAGGATGGAGACCTGTGATCCTCCGCACACCGGATACACACAGAGACACACAGAAAAATAGATAGAAAATCTCCACAGACAGCTCTATCTATATAAAAAAAACTAAACTTGGATCCAGCCACAAATCTACGACGGCGCTCAAGTCGGAGACGATCCAAGTTTTGTCGCGTTGTCCGTGTCGCCCGATGGTCTGTACTACTGTGAGTGGATTACCAACTAGTGGTAGTAGATTATGACGAGGCCTCGCCACTGACGGAGAACGAAGCGTAATGAGGGAGATTATCTAGCCTATAAGGCTTTCACAGCTCGTAGTAGAGCAATAGTAGTGTAGGTAAGGTAAAGCTTTACCTGTGACGACGGTATGACGAGGCGGTGAACGGTGGGGAGGGGGGGGGGGGAGGCCAGGCGGTTGAGCGTGGAGAGGCCCGTTAGCTCGGCCCTGTGACGGACGGGTCGGTACCTGTTTAAGCCGAGCCCGCCACACTCAAATCCAAATCAAACACGGCCATTTGTGAATAATGGCGGCACTTCTGTGTATTTAACTCTAAGCCGTACAAAGACTGTTTGGCGCAAATCGGCCTATACAAGTGTGATCACAAATCACCTAATCCACGCTCAATATATAAACAGTAATGGCCAGCTGAGCCGCCAACATTATGTTTACTACCACCTATACGATGGGACTTGCAGGGTTTTTTCCTCCGGTATCCACGCTCTATAAGCCGGGGTGGGGTGTCAGTTCGTGCCAACATCGAGACGGCAGGACGTATATATATATATATATCGGGCCAACCGGTCGTAGAATGGCATTTAAAAAAAAACACCAGCCGTCCTCAAAACTAGACAACATAAACCTGACATCTAAGATGAGAAGGATAATGAGAAATCTACCGTCACTTGGGCTACTTGCCATCTTGACCTTTTTAGATGTTGACACGACATTGTCGTCCTGTGGCCATACACACACACACACACGCGCGCGCGCGCACACACACACAGGAGATAATGTTAATAAATAAAATAACTTGGAGATGAATGAACGTCAGGTATCGGTGTTTTACTGGGATACGATATTATCCGATAATTACTCGATCTCTCTGGATACAGCCTGACTACGACATTCGCGCTCATTGGCTAACTAACTACAAGTGGCTCATTATGGGCGCAGTCAGACCGTCAAGGTCACCTAGTTCGTTACTGTGAACCTGATCCGGTAGTATTGTCGAACTATAACGTTTGCAATGAACTTCAAAATTAACTGTAAACAAATACAAGCGGACAAGAATCTGTTTCTGTTTTAATCACTCAAAAAGTAATTCAATTACATTTAAAATATCAGCTAGCTACGGAGTACAGCATTATCCTAGATATAGAAATTCCATAAATTAAAATATGGATTTCAACAAAACCGTGCTCTTATGAAATTGCTCACGTGTGAGCACACACACACACACACACACACAGTGATACTCAAATAATGGCTTGCTCAACGTGAAGATTTTAAATAAATAGTTAATTTTGTAGCCACAGAAATTGGCCATTTTTATTGCGTTCAGCTCTTAAAAGTAAAACTAACCACAACTTATATATTACAAACCATTTTGAACAACAGTTAGATAAAAACGTGAAATAGTCATTATGAGCAAACTATTTAAAATTATGGTTTGTTCTAAGTACCAGAAAGATTAATTATCAGTCAACTTATAACTGACCATTGTAGCTCAACATATTCAGCTTCAACTAGTAATTAATACCTTTCAATAATTATATCAGTCCAGTGACGAACCATATCGTATATTCGGCGTGTTATCCAACACCTGGAGCCCAGTATAAGGTCAAAGCAATAAAACTATTTTATACTGCGTCATATTTTAACAGCTACAATGAATGTTTTGTTACCTTAAATTGTGGTGTGATATTTGTCGTATTACACAGAATATCTAAGTTATTACATCAATTTGTGTACAACTTTATGTAGAAGAGCTGACAGTGACAGGTCATAATATATATTATATATATATATATATATATATATGACTGATGAACCTGACTAAAACATCAGGAGTCAAGATTAATTCAAGACGGTTTTTAACTGTTGATATTTTCACCAAAAGAATTACGTATTAAAAACCAAACATATTAAAACCCATCTAAATAGTCTATCTCCAATTATGCTTTTTCTAAAAATCAATCCGTGTAGAATCCTAAAAAGTAAAGCCGGTCTTAAAATTACCATAATCCAGAGTTTAAAGGTCTTTTAAAGAAATTATGTATCAGTAAAATATACTTGCATGGTTAACAATATCTTTGACAATTCCTGGACGTGGTTCTTCCATACAACAACTAGTTGACCTGTTTACCAGTGTGACAACCTGATCCCTTGATGTCAAATTCTGGATCTTATCTCTTACACCCGGATCACAAAGAGAGTTATAGGTAAAACGTTTGTCGCCCGATAGAACGCCGTCTTCAAACACATCGGCAACATCCAATGAATATAGTTCTGGATCGACATTTGTGCCAACGTCACTGTATCCAGTTAACAGGACGAATGTATCAGAATTTGATACATTATCTGATGTTTTAGAGCGAGAAGAATAAGCATCCATGTCCGGAAAGACTGATAGCTGTGGGAGTGTCTTTTCTCCATCAATATACTTCACTGTCTCCATGTTAATGATGGAAACACCCCCAAAGCTCTGCGCCTTTAAATTGTGACGACATTTTTCATACAATTATGCCTAATAACAACTCCATCAATAAAACGCCATACTTGAATGATTCGTCATATTAAATCTGGATCAGTGGCACAAATATGAACCAATGTTTTAACAGTCGAAACATCCCTCATCGTAAACCATACAGAATGAAGACACATTTGGCATCATAAATGGAAGCTGTTTCACATATACGTATGATCCATACATTGTTTCCATCGGGCGTCCCTCTTCAATAGTGTTCTAAATTTTAGTCTCCAACCATCGACTGGTGACAACCTCGAGCCTATTCACCGCGATCATTCCTCAGTATAACATTAATCAATAAACCAGCTGAAAACACTACAGGGCATGTATGTTTTGTTGCCTGTGTCACACACGCGCGCTCACGCACAGGGAACTTGGCTAATGGTAGGAAATAGAGCGCAGTTGAGTGTTACATAGAGACCATTCATACCAACCACATCAATACCAAGCTGACAGGGAGCCCCATACCTGAGCTATGACAGCTTTCATCCAATTGTTTGAGCGTTATTCAGGCCTAAGAGAATATATTAAATGCATAGCTTCGTACTATTGCAAATTAATAATGAAGATAGCAGTGCCTCAGGCTGCTGATGTAGGGATATAGATAACATGTTATCATAGATAAACTGATCACATGACACAGATACTATTCTATGAGAACAGTTTCTCCGAGTGTCTTAATAGAGGTGTCGAAGCAAAAGTTTGTATTTTTTCTTGGATGAATGCAGTTATACAATATGTATGCGTGCGTGCGTACGCGCATACGTGTTCTCTGGTATCATTAATATTGTATATCGGAATGAGACATGTTTGATCAAATTTAGTTGTGTTGCTGAGATGTACCGTTATCCTCTGTGACTTTGATATTCATCATGTGTTTTTGGTGTATGAAGATGATCGAGTAACATTTTTTATATGAGATTCCTAGAATATTTTATAATTATAGGCACCATATATTGATAGTTTTTCCACGTGTCTTTTATCAGTTATTATCCACTTCATATATATATATATATATATATATATATATATATATATATATATATATATATTATTATTTAGTGTCATAACCGCTGATGATTGCTTGGGAAAATATGATAGAATGGCTACTCAACTGGAAAGGGAGAGGGGGGGGGCAATGTTAAAGTTTTAATTAATAAAAGTATTATAGAATATGCACATTCACTATCTAAATGATCAACATTGTATGCATGATGGTGGGTCAAATATAATAAATGCATGGTGGGTTCCACATAGACAAAATGTAAATATTTAACTAGACATCTGGAATAGTTGATTCATGGTTTATTGACTTACTAAAATGTTGATAAATCTACAAACTGGCAGACTAGTGGGTAGTCTCGTCATTTTATTAATATTTACTTACGGAAGATGAAGTATGAAAACAGAGAGCAATAATCTACATGGTATCAACCAAATTGAGCGAAATATTGTATGTCCTTCACCAATAAACTATATTCATGGTTCATGCACCTTATGAGCAACACTGTGTTGTATACCGATATCCAGTATGCATCTCTATAGCGCTATTCAATAACATGGATATTGCATATATCAGCTTGTAATTAACAGGATCTTAATGGAGTTTTTTTCCGAGAGTTTTCAATGTAACATAAGGTACGTGTATATATGCTAACAATGGGTGGTCATCTAACAGCTATGATACTAATTTATAACAAATAAGTGCTATTTAGTATTATATGCTTTATTACCGGCTTTGTAATTTTATTTATAACGCATGTAAAGATCGCACAATTCCCATGTAGAGCTGTGTATACATTATGTTTGTTTGTCAAATTATACACGATGCCATATCATGAGATCTTGACACTCAAAAAAAATGGAAAACTGGACCTTTGAACCTTTTCAGAACATTTACCTTGAGATATTTCAAATATCAAGCTATTCATCCATAAGATTTCATTTTAAGGTACCTCCATGGCCTAATCGGTGGCGTGGTTGGTCAAGGATTTATAACACCTGGGTTGAACCCCACCTGGACGATGTTAGAAGGGTGTTTCATCTTTCACTTGCTTCATTATCTTTTAAATGTCACTAATGGCCTATTTAGTCAACCACATGTAGAAAAACTGCCTTAAAATGGCAACATTTAAAATTTATTTGTTATAAGGTTTCATTACTTATAATCTCACAAAGTCACACATGTGCACATCCACACACACACACACACACACACATGTGCACATCCACACACACACACACAGAGAGAGAGAGTTTCTGAATGAACCATCTGTACCCCATTCCCATTACCAGTGTATACAGTAACAGACTGTACATATGGGACATGTTAAAGTGTGAAATAGATAATACATTATTCGTTTATATATTTCCTTTGACCCTAAACAGATAGACAACAGTCGATAGAATACACAGAAATATACTAAAATAGAGATAAATAACAAATAACAAAAACAATAACATATATGACTTATTGAACAGAGTCCAAACAAAACAAGTTAAATAAACTAACTTAAACTAGAATAGCTAAAATCAACAAATTTAAAACTACTTTATCATCTGGACCGTGGCATAGAGTATTAACTCACTCACTCACTCACTCACTCTCTCTCTCTCTCTCTCTCTCATATATATATATATATATATATATATATATATATATATATCACACACACACACACACTCGTACCATCATCTTTGGTGGGAAATATTTCCCACATTTCTTCTGTTTAAAGTCATATAACTTAACATTTAATAAATAAAATATCATATTTGTCACATATATTACAGAATCTTTGTAAACAGTTATAATAACTAGAGAGGTTAGAGTAATAAGTGTTAAAACATTTGACTACTGAGTCTGATCAAAAGCACAATTTAATTATCTTTACCTTCAAAGCATAGCAAATAATACAGATCTATGTGCTACAACAAAACTCTTGGAAACTTGTTCAAGTCTTTGTTGAAGATTTTTTTTGGTTCATCCAATTCCTTCTTTAATATCCTTAAATAATGCAAGCCCTCTGTTAGTACCAGATTTACCGTAAATGTGGATTCTTTATGTCAGTAATTATGTTTACCCAAGACTCCTTTCTATCTAGGCCAACAACTTGAGCAAATAATATGCTTATCCACAAGATATAATTCTTTTCTCCTCCATTCTGTTGATTATTAATAATTATTAAAAACTTTTTTGGGAACAATATTCACTAACTTATTAACTGTTGAATGTTGTTAGTCCATGATTCATTCTGTTGATTATTAAATTAATTGAACTTTACACTAAGTACATTTTTTAATTGACGGAAACAACTGCTGAATGTGTAAAATATTTTAAATGAATGTTATGTATCTCTTAAACTGACAATGGTACCGTCTTCTATGGCATAAAGTGCTGCCACCTGGTGACTGAACACAAAGGCTGCCATACCAAAGCTACAAGTTTTACAAGACAAAAGGGGACACTCGTACTAACAGATCCAGGTTAGACTTGTGATAACTGAAGGATTTTAGAAATGTTTATTTATGAGTGTCCCGTATATATTAATAATCACCAGAATATACAAATTAACACTCCCAGTCAGGTTATGAAATGGAAAACATTTGAAATGACTTGTTTTTCAACATTCCACTTTTTGCTTCCATCATATTTTTGATGCCCAAGACAGAATTGCAGACAATGAAGCCTGTGAAAACACGACCCTGAATGGCCAATGGTCGTGAACCAATGACGAAGAAAACTCTGCGCACAAAAGATCCGGCAGCGATTAATTGAAAAGAAATCCCATCCGCTAGAATCACCACTCACCTTGAATCAATAACTGACAGTCAATCTGCCCTAATATGAGCTATGTCATATTAAAACTAGTCATCCATCAAATCCATCAAAATAAACACCATTCTGTAGACAACTGCAACATGGAGGGGGGGGTGGGTGAATGCCCCGTCATTCAGCAGAGATAATGCTGCCACAATGTGATAGGTTTACATCAATCAGAGTCTAAAAGCGAGGATGACAAACATCAAACAGCAAGTTTGTTCTGGTGCTCAACTAAGTTTATGAAAACTGGAGAGAGAGAAAAAACACAATGACCACCAAATTTCAAGACTTAAATTGACAATTCCCGAAGCACAACGAGGCAAAATACTCGAACAGAACAAAACATCGAGTAAACTGGCATGAGTTAGACAAATAAAAAAATGCCCAAAATTTACTTTGTGTAGTCTACCATTAATCTGAATGTCCTCTTCTTCAATAACACAAACAGAATTGAGTTTTTAAGGATCGAACCCAAGCTTTACTAAAACAGACTGCCACACACATAATATCAAATAATGGAAAAAATAACAAAGGATTGAATGATTTGTGCTCCATTAATCAACTGAACAAAATTTATTTAAAAAAATTTGCTGAACGTTCCAGGTGTCCACTGATAGTGTTCAGTGAGCCATGATTAAATAATGGTGTTTGTTCGTGTGCCAAACTGTGTTGTTATTTATATACAGCTGTTGGTTTGGTAGGATTATAACATGGTTTGATGGGTAAACAACTGTTGATTTTTTTGGAATACATAACAGTTGGTTTATTGGGTTTACTGTGTATATAACTGCGGGATCCGCTTAATAATCCATTCTTTGACTTGGTGAGGGGCCTTGTATGTCTCAGTGACCCGGAGAGCTATGCCAGCAGGAGCTTTGGTTTCTGTTAGGGACACCCAAACTGGACTGGTCAATCGGTAAAGAGGCCAGACCTTGAGGCGTCGTACCTTGACTGTGAGATTGTTAAACTTGTGTGCCCAAAAGCCACACTGTGCTGCTAATTCAGAGTGCTCCATGTAGAACTGTTTGACAGTTGGGCAAATAAATGTTGATGTGTTGGGTATATTTCTATTACTTTGGTGGACAAACAATAGTTAATTTATTGGGTACAATATAACTGTGGGTTTGTTGGGTATAGAACCGTTGGTTTGTTGGATGTATAAAAGTTGCGTTGTTTGGTGTATATAATTATTGGTTTGCAGGTATAGAACTGTTAGCTTGTTGGGCATATCACGGTTTATTTGTGAGGTATATAAATGCTCCGCTTGTTGGTATATAACTGCTACATTGTTGGGTGTATAACCATTAACTTGGTCAGCACAGAACTGTTAGTTTGTTGGCTTTACAAAAGCCAATTTAGAACTTTGTTCTAAGCAAAATGTTAGTTTTTTGGGTGAACACTTTCATGACAATGTTGCATGTAAATGTTGTCAAAAATACCCAGGTTAACTAAACAGCACCAGTTAGCTTTTAAATATATTTAGCCAAAGGTTTTAGCAAACTTCAGAATTGATTCACCACATATTATTGTCTATTTCACTTTAATCAGTAGCTACTTATCAATAAAAAAAATTAACCTTTAAAACACTGATACTGCATTTTAAACAACCATTTGTAACTTGCACCTCAAGTGTTTCACTGTTTTCTACAGTCTCAAGTTTCATGGACATTTTTGTCTGATTGTTAATTCAGTAGTCTTCCACAGACTACCACATGCATAGCAAACACCTATTACACACGGTAGTTATATATATTGACCACCTCTGTTAAATGACAATCTCCCTCTTATGACCAGAATGATTTACAGAATTGATGAGTTTTTCTGTGATCACAAATTTTCCAATGTATTCAAAACAAATTAAAATTGAACAGATTTTAAGGCTATCAAGAGGTTCTATGTAAATGCTGCTGTTTTGCGGCCGCTTTTGTACACAGTAGACTAAATGTGTCAAATGGCCTCCAAAGTCAATGAGATAACGCGGAAGACGAAGGAAGGCTCTACTAACCCAGACGTTATGTAGGCTACGGGATCCGGTCTTTTGCCACCGGGTCATTTGCCCTTCAGTCTTTTAAACCCCCCCCCTCCAGTCTTTAGCCCCTTAGTTATTTTGGCCCATTAGTGTTGGCTGTGTGTGTGTGGGGTGTGTGTGTGTGTGTGTGTGTGTGTGTGTGTGTGTGTGTGTGTGTGTGTTGCTGGTTGGATGCCAATCCATTTATTAAGTAATGGAGTAATATTAATTCGAAATAATGAGTCAACTAAAAGATTTATAATTAAACAATAATTATAATATGTTCTATACGGACACACACATACACACACACACAGAGAGAGAGAGAGAGAGAGAGGAGAGAGAGATAGCATTAAACAAAACTGTCATTTTCACTAAACCAGAGCTGGTGCGATGTATCTATAATGTTCAATTTAGACAACACTATTTGCAAAAAACACCACCCACTTGACAAAACCACACAAGAAGAAAAAAACACTTTGACAACATCCCACTTATTTCATGCAATTCTTGAGTAAACTCTACTCTGTTGCAGTCAGTGTCTCCTTAATTACAATTGATATATTTACAATGAAACATTAGTTATATTGCATATATATATTGCATTAAAATTATCTTGTAAAAGACATTTACCAATTTATGTATTATCATAGACTTATTTATTTATCTTAATATTTTTTTATAAACCATAGCAAATTAATAACACAACAAAATAAGTTTATTGTACATTGATCAAACTTTTTAAAGCTATGTGGCAAAGACCGAATGGCAAAAGATCAGGTGGCCAGTTATTGATCGTGCAAAAGACCGACGGGCAAAAGACCTGGACCTGTGGCCAACACCTCTACCAGACAGACCATGGAAAGGGACGTCCAGGAGGTTCTAGGAGTCCTTTGCAGAGTTGGCAGGTTTTTTACACAGAATTTAATAACATTGTTAATTAGTAAAATGATAACACTATAACAACATCTACTACAACATGACTGTAATACATACAATATGTAATACAGCAATTGAGTTAACAGACTAATCCACATTATGATAACCCAATATCCAGTCTGGTTGACCTCTTCACTAACTACTTAATTATATCTGGTATGTGGGTAATTATTACTTGTATATATGGTAGATAATATACTAGTCTCAGAATAACCCTCTATCCAATGTTGACACATACATGTATTATCATATTTTTATGATGTGACTTCATTACCTCGGTGACATATCATAATTCACTACACAAAATGCTCAACGGATTCAGTTACAACGGCATCAATTGAGTGAATATTTTCCAACTTTGGAAATATTCACACTAAAGTGCACAATCTTCTAGGCAACAGTAAAAACTTTTAAGTTAGTATTCTGCTATAGGATTCTCAGAGACAGTGTTGAATTAGACTATTAACAGATAGACAATATTCACTTTCTGTGAAGAACGATAAATATAATTATTTTGCTATATTTCTAGTATTCATGTACAAATTCAAGTGTCAAATATCGAGTGGTGTGTTAATAAAAATTCGTGTATGTGAAAGACACTATCACATAAATGTGTTGAACGAGATATCCATTAAGACTAGTAGAATTGGCTTATATATATATATATATATATATATATATATGAATGAGGTTTTTTAAGTTTGATACAGTATTTTACGTTTTTTTTACAATATAATGTAATAAACAGGTTTTCAAAGTAAAAAAAAAACCCTCTCTGGTCCTTCGGATTCTATTTCACAGCGGATACCGGGTTCTGAGTGCCTCATGGCAGGACGTGAAGCAGAACGGAGACTGCAAATCAAATCAGCTCTTAATCACGGCCAATAGACTCCAGGTTCCGTAAACGTAATGATCCTGAACTGTGCTGGTTTAAATGTTTTGGCAGTCACCCGATTAATAATCAACACCGGTGCCATTAGACAATGACACACCGTGTTGACGTTTCGAGTGTAGCCGTCTATAAGCTAAGTGCCACAAATGGCAACAATGGGCGACCACATAAACGATCCTTCTCATTCAGTTTCGACATCACTGGCATTAACCACAATCGGACAGAAATCGATAAGCCATTATTGTGTCGTTACGGGGCTAGAAGTGAAGGACAACTTCACTAAGAGGCTAAGAGGCGAGCTGAATTTCAACAATAAATATTAGCCCAACCAAATTATCTAGACGTGGGTGTGTTTCAAATAATCACCAACCGAAACGTGACTTAAAGCGGTTATTCTCAATTTTCAGCTCAGCTAACGTCCGTTCTATCAGTTGGCTGAGATAAGTCAAATAATGCTTTTAAAAAGTGTTGGTAACTGGATATACTGCACTAAGTTCAATCCAGCTGATTAATGTACCAGCACATTTCACTAAATACAGCATATTGTGCATGCTCTTGAGTGAAGTTCTGACATATGAAATAACACCACCGATACTATCACTTTTCAATATGAGCATGACAAACCAATTATAGTGGACCAATATATATATATATATATATATATATATATATATAGTAAATGTAGGTCTACATTTCAGGATATGTGTAACACAGAGAGTGTCTGAGAGGAATATCTAATAACAGCATTGTTTAAAAAAATGTGTGGTACAGAATGTACAGAGCACTGCATGCATAAAATCATTTTATGGGAACAGTGCTGCGTACATTTTCAACCATAAATTTATTTTAAAAAGTATGGTACAAAATTGTAGCTGCTGATTATTTTGTTAATTAACCTTACTCTATCCTCAGCACTGTGACATCGTGGCTGAATGAAACCAGTCCCAAAAATAGCAAAAATATCAGGCCAAATTATTTTATTGATGGATGAAACATCCCCTCAAAAGAAATTAATAAACATGGTCAATGCAATAATTTAACCCCAGGACCAACAGATCTGAGAAGTGCCACACATGGGGGTCTACTTCACTCCAGGAATATGATAATGATTGTATGATTACAACCCAGAACTGATATGACTGAATGGTTTAATTAAATTTTATTGGACTGATCAGAACATTTGGATTAAAATAATAGGAACTCTAACTGCTTGATTTGGAACTGGATTTGAGAACTCCCTTGGATGCACTTACAGTAAATTGTATATGTATATATATATCTGTGTGTGTGTGTGTGTGTGTGTGTGTGTGTGTGTGTGTGTGTGTGTGTGCACTGAATACCAGTGTGTTCATAGATGCCTGTTTGTCTCTGTGTATATCCATCAAAGATTGTAAATTTCTCATTTTCTAATTCTACATATTTTCCTTAAAACATATAACTAATGTGTTCCAATGGAGACAAATACAAACTCATGTGTACCTTATGAGCGCACAAACACTATTGATCTATGACTCACACACACACACACACAGAGAGAGAGAGAGAGAGAGAGAGAGACAGCCTACGGGTAGTATTTAGACTTACCCGTTCACTGACGGCATTGTATTTAATACCGATTTCATCACGTTCAGCTCTGGTAGCGGATAGTAAGTCTTCGATACGGTTTAGTTCACCCTTCAACATGTGGTTCTCCTCCTTCAGAGTTTCTGATATTTGTGTCGACATCGCTGAGACTCGTGGTGGAGTGGACGTCTCGACCAAGTTCTCGGTGATGATTTCTCGGATCTTTGCCGGTAGAGGGGTGGATGGCGAGTCTTCTGTTGGCCCACGGAGCTGAAGATCGTTAGAGTCGCGCAGTATAGTGTCTTCTACCTTCTGAAATAAACGTAAATTAGAATGTTTAGTTTGAACGACCACTAAATTGAAATGAACTGAATGTTACAATTTGCCTCTGTCAGTTTCAGGATGCGACCTAACTGGTAGTGTCGTTGGTCACAGACCTCTAGCACCAAGGTTCAAATCGTAACAGAGTTATATCTGTAGGATGTTTCATCTTACACGTCTGAGTCTTCACTTCATTTGGTCCATTCAGCCTATAGAGTCTAGCTACTTGTTATTGTTCATCATATTATTTATTTTAAGCACATAATCCAAAACATCATCTAGTACAGGCTTCTAGCCAGTGTGCCACCCAAACATAACAATAACAATAAATCGGGACAGGTCAAACAAACTATGTTAACGGATAAAGTAGGTCAAGACAGGACCTTAATGCTTGTCTGGGACATTAGTGGGTCTCCGGGTGCTGGTCAAGTAGATCATCCCAAGAGCTAATGTCCTGCTGGACAAGTTAACTAAAATATACTATTTATATAGGGACTTCTGGCTGTTTATTGACTTTATTCATTATACTTGAACGGTTCAATGTGAGTACAGTCGTTACATTTCTCCAAACATCAGTTTAACTTTTGTTCAAAGAACGTTAAGCCACTAGTTGTTTATGGTCCGAGTGTAATGTTAGACTAGTTATAATTAGCTACTCAATTTTACTGCCATAACACTGCTGTATATATTGATATATTGTTTTTGATGGTGTTTACATTCCAAATTGGTCATTTAAAATAAATCAATATGCCACCTGGTGGGGGAAGCTCGCACTCGCACGCACGCACGCCTATCTGTCAGTATCATCCCTTGTAGCCACTTTATAATTAGTTTTAGCCTTCTGTCCAAACACTCTATGTTATGAGCACCTAGATGATGATGATGATGATGATGATTGGTGGTTTACGGCCACCTATGAGCACATAGAATGTGGCCCACTAACAGTCCGGTGTCTGTGTTATGAACACACAGACACTAGTCCACTAACAGTCCGGTGTCTGTGTTATGAACACACATACATTAGTCCACTAACTGTCCGTTGTCTGTGTTATGAGCATGGTAGCCCCATGTTATTGATAATGAATTTTATATAATGAATAATAATTAATATATATATATATATATATATATATATATATATATATATATATATATATATGGGTTTTAGTCTAGGGACTATTATGTGTGTGTGTTCATTGCGCGCGCGGTGTTGTAGATTCTGAATCTTTCTGTAGTAGAGTAAATAACCTGACTGGGATGTTTCAATTGTTTTTAACCGAGAACTGATCAGGTTCACGTCATCAGTATCGGTGGGTAAAACACTGTGTGTTGGGTAAGAATAATTGTATTCGTATCAGATCTATTTATCACATCACAGAAGTGAGTGACAATTCTAGTTCAGCTGTATCAACAATCATAATACTGTCAAATGCCATCTAAGCCACCCAATTAACAAAGGGTTCCCCCCCCCCCAAAAAAACTACTCAGCATAATAATAATTAGATAACTAATTAGATATTTAATTCATATGGCATATACTGTCTGTGGTATTGTGTTAGATAACAAGAATTATTTGGAGGAGGATGCAAAGACCTTTTTAGATTTATGAAGTTGCACAATTACAGCCGAGATAAATAAATTACTTAAGTCAAATAAACCAAAAATTTCAGAAAGCCATAATTGCATTAGACAGTTCAAAGCTTGCTAAATGTAGGCCAAGTAAAGAAAATTCCTATGTCCATGTGTGGATTCCTTTTTTTGCAATGCTCAGACCAGCCACTTATAAATAATGTCCCAGTTAGCAACTACTCAGACCAGCCACTTATAAATAAATAAAAACAGCATTTATAAAAAAGGTGTATTTATAAAGGAAGATATCTTAGATCCAGATACAATAAGTACTCCGCACAGGTAACTAAATATCATCACCAGCAATTAAAATGCTTACTCAATCATCTGATATCTTTTCGAGTTTACTTTTAACATAACAGAGATGGTTCATGATGGTTGCCAACGTCAGTTAGAAGATGATTCCAGATATCTTGTTTTGTGACTTTGGGTCTGTTCAAATACAGTAAGTGTTTGTGAAAGCCTAATAACTGGTCTTTGATATCCATATAAACTGACAGTCATTATCACAAACACTGATCCCTATAAGTGTTGTCACAGCCAAACACCCATGTCAGCAACCTGAGGGAATTAGTTCTTACCTGAGTGCTTTGTTTGAATCATAGAAAGAATGAGAAAATATAAATTATGTTTTTACTTAACGATCTGAGATTTAGGTAGAAAAACAATAGGGATGATGGATAATTATGAAATATTATTTATTAACCCCCCCCCACACACACACACACAGAGATTGTGTGTGTGTGTTTGTGTGTGTGTGTGTGTGTGTGTGTGTGTGTGTGTGTGTGTGTGTGTGTGTGTGTGTGTGTGTGTGTGTGTGTGTGTAGGGGGGGTAGCTGTTTGGGTTCACAGGACAAAAAATAATAATATAACTTATAAGGTTTCAATAATCCTATTAATTAGCATTTAAGAATTAAGTCAACAGACCTATCTGTCATAAGAACAGATGACATACATTACAGATTTTGCCTCCATTGAGAGAATTCTATACCAGAATTAATACCACAAGGATCATACAGTTTATAACCGTCAATCAATGGTGCAACATCCTTAAAACCCCTCCCCTTTTAATTGTATACTGGTCCTTTAGTACTATTACTAGTATTACTGTGGCTTACACACACACACACATACACACACACACACACAAAATCAATAGCATACAATGATTACTTCATATGATTAAATCTACACCATTTCATGATTTCGAACACAAAACCTGTGACCTTGAGTGGCTAATTTTATCACAATTTTGACACAAATCACGAGAAACGAACACAATATAAATAATCACAAGCTAATCATAGAAATTAAATTAATCACCATCACCAACTTATCAAAAAACCCATATTCACACATTATGTTTTAATATTCCAAAACTTCCACCGGTTCATAATATCAATATCGGTGACAATATGAGTCATATATTTATGAGGAGTTTCAGGTGAACCGTAAATGATAGCGCATGTCTCCGCATATGTACATTACCTGATATCATCAATTTATTTACACTGCGTGACTGAGGGACATACCACCAAGTTTGATGATAAATAAAACAGGACAGCACAGGACAGGACACTTTGTCACTATCACAAACATCATCAATGGCCAAGAGAAGAGACTGATACAAGATCAAAGACATCTGAACATTTAACTGATAAAGTCATTATTACATCAGTGATCCATCAGTTACACAAGATTTTTCCTTACAGTCATTAATCCATCATCACTGGAGGAAATTAAGAAAAAGGTGAGGGATGTGCATAGACACCTATTCCGTTTACATCATCAGAACTGTCAGAGTAGGGGGGGGGGGGCTGGGTTAACAAACACAAGAATTTGTATCGAATTACTTAATACACTAAATATTTGTGGAATAATTTGCTGGCAGATATTAGAAATGTGTCGTCTCTTGAAAATTTTAAATCTGTCCTAAAAACACACCTTTTCAAGGTCGCTTTCACAGATAAATAATAATAATCTTTTAATTCTCTTATATGGTTTTTACAGACATATTATTTGGGTGTTATTATATTACATATTATTTGTACAGCGCCTTGGAATGGCTCCTGCTTGTAAGGGAACTTTATTAAATATACATTATTAGTATTATTATAAATATAGATTAGAAAGGTCTTTATATAGTATGGATAAATATGTAGTTAGAAACAAGTGAATTCTGGTCGTCTACACATTCTGTTGCGGAGACTATGCGTCAAAACATTTTAACAGTTTCTAGCATATATATTAATGAATGAATACTTTAAAACAAAGTAGAAAATTATATCATAACCAGTGTACAAAAGTCATTCTATAGTTACCGCATATGTGCCATCCGGGAGGCTTAGTGTTCCTTGCTCAAGTCGGCTAAACCTATCAAACTCAACTTCCTAAGGCATGGCCACATACACACGCGCACACGCATAGATGTCACGAATCCCAGTCAATGAACGTACAATTAAAAGAAGATTATACACAAAGCCGTTACTGACTCGCTGCGCTGCTTACAAAAGATTGGCGATAACTGGAGCTGTGGTATTATGTGTGCTCAATTTATAATCAATTAGAAGCCAGTTGTGTGACACAGGAAAGATTATACAATATCACACGCCTTAGAGCATACTACGTAACGGTCTATATCTTGCATGACTGTGAGGATTATCTTCAGACTAATACCGCAGTCTGACCAGTCAATAACCTAGCTGTATATAGCAGGACCGGTGGAAATGAACTTCATATGCTCTCTGGCCTGTCTCAGCAGGCATTCTTTGTGTAAATATGATGTAACATCATTTGAGGCATATCAGAATTATCCTGGATAATGTGTATCACAACAGCTCTTGTGGTAATAAGTAATATTATATAGTGTACATACACACACACACACACACATACACAGGTCTTTGTGGGTACCAACAAACAATATACAAAAATCTAAAGACCTGGATACACATATTGGCTTGGATACACACACACACACATAACATAACATAACACAAAACCAGAAAGCTGTATGGATCGGAACAATTATGAAGAAATACACACATACATTCACCTATGACAATATCTTAGTATCATGCATATAAAATCCACACACATCTCTGACAATATTTTACTATCATGTATATCTTAATACCTGACAGATAAGTTAACAGCAGGTTATTGTAATTCAACTATTTTCATTTCTTACACCAGTTCCAATACATCCTATCCTGTCTGAATGCCACTAAATATCTATTTACAACAATGACTCGGATAATTACACGTTGTTAGTCTAAGCCAGACACAGATCTATACACATTCAGTAGTAAATAGTAGCACTTGCATATTAACATTCTTCATTCTCCAAAAATAACCAAAAGCATCCTGTTTCAAAAGCCAACTGAGCACAGAACACAGTTTATATATCTCTCTCATTAATACATACTACTCCTATGGTTTAATGGCTTCCCATCATATGTGCCAAATGTGGAGCCTTCCGGCACTCAACAGAAATCAAAACAGACGTATGCCAATTAAATTCTTCCTCTCACAGACATAATAACCTGCTGGCATCATTTAGCCGGTATCAGAGTCACTGGTGACGTTAACACGCAAATACACGTGTTTCAGCTTCCAGTAAAGGATCACACAAACTGATTATTCGTGATAGTGAAGTAAGTTCATGAATCCAAATCAGAAACAAACAAACAAACAATAATCATCTTCCCTGATTTTAGTTGTTTAATCAGTCTTCTAATCTAATCAGCATCTACTACTAACACTAATAGACAGGGGAAGCATTCCATGCTGGTAGAGATGACCCCCCCGCGCCTCCCCCCTTGACTGCCCCATCTGTAATCAATACATTGAACACATCATAAACCTGGGAGGTTGATACCTATAGAAGAATAGGTTAAAAGCACTCTTCCTGTCAGTGATAATTCAGGAAACATCCTTCATTGACCACTTGTAAATGTAAACCAGCACCATTTCACCTTTCATTGCCTTACTGGCGATTGGACATCCTACTGATCCTGTTCAATAATAATATCCAGGGCTCTAGACTACCGTATGACTGACATACTGGGCAAATTGGATTGCCATACAGGCAACCTATTTGTTTTAAAAGAATACATGCCCGGTTAGTTGGGTCAAAATGAATGCGAGCAACAGAAAACCAACAAGTGTCTGTATTTTTAATCACCTCCATGACAATATTATTGAATATTTACTGTACCAGCGACTGTAGCTGTGAATGTTATTTTCTGAGGGACATGCCCCCGGACCACCGTTCAGAGATTTTGCACATTTGGTACTCGGCATGCGAACAAGTAATTTTTATTTGACTATTTGCTAGTGTCTTACTTTATATAATTCTGGGAGGGCAAGTAACTGAAAATATTAATCTACAGTCCTGAATATCGTTCCAATAAGAGATGAACTAATCTGTTTACTTACCTACCTAAATGGACTAGTCGTCATTTGTGTATAAAAAGCTCTCTAAACAACTAACTTGATGTAGTGACCAAATTATTGTAATGGTGATGAAAAGTTGAGTTGTTTAGCCTCAATAATTGTCACACTTTAGGGAAACATCACACAAACAAAGTCATGAGTCAGCATCAAAGCAACAACCTGAAGGTTTGGACTGATAAAAATATGAAATATTTCTCAACAACGATAACAAACCAATGATGAACAAACTGTCAAACTTACAACAACTTAAACAGTCAGAATTAGTGGCACAGGAATAGAGTGTGCAGCCAGAAAGTGTGATCAGATGTGCTCGGTTCAAATCCGATATACTGTGACCCTTTCAGTGTTCAACGAGTGGAATGAGGTGACCACAAAATACATGCCCCCCCCCAGGGTGTTAAAGATGCTAGAAGAATGTAGAAGTTCATAAACCAGGAGGAAGCAAAATGAAAACGAATAAAGTCCTCAGCCTCAAACAAAATAAACTGAGGACAACTTTAAGAAGTTAACATCAATATGTAAATGAGCAGACAACAGTCTTTAATAGGACGACAACCAAATACTATCATTAATACTTACTTGAAAAAACTCTTCCATTTCTATGTTTTCTCCCTTTTCTTTCATTGCAGGAGTCAGTTATTACTATCCAAATATTAAATGTGTATTATTGGCGATGTTTGCTTGCGAATAGGAAAATGTAAGAATAAATCTGCATAAAACATAGAGAAAAGCTCACAGACTTACTTTCACCAATCATATTATTGGGATACTTGTTACCAAATTTAAAAAAAACCTGCACAATAACAATAATGGATATTTATAAACCATTATACTCTTGTCTGTATCATTTTCAACTGATAAATTTGCATAAAAATAAGATAAAATTTAAAATACGGTTTATTTATTCACTGAGCAACCTTTCATAGATTAATTTTACTCTCTCCTGTGTCTAAAACCACAGTCAATACTACGTATTGAACAAGTAAATACTTATCTAACTGTCTATACAAATATACACAGGACTGTAACATGAATTAACAAACCATGGGAAATTAATTTATTGTGTGCATATATGTGTGTACACCCACATATGAAAATTAATTGACAGATGTTAAAATGTACTTATGCACAGACAAACAGAACTATTCACCTGCAAATGTAAAGTAATACACAAAGTATAGCATGGATTTAAGAGTAAATAATCCCCTACCCTAAACACACATAGTATTCAGTATTATTCTGGATTGGAAACAAGGAATGCTTTACTTGAACCCTAGCCTCTTCAGTTCACAACTGATATCATTTACTATATTAATCAGTGGTGAAGAGTCACTTGCCAAAGTAATAAATTCATTTCATTCACAGTTGTGTACAAAATGAGACACCTAACCTGACAGTTTTATCCTTGATGAAAGCACACATAATCACACTTTATCTGCAGCACAAGTTAGCTGTAAACAGCTTTTATTACTTGAGCATAAAACACAATAGAGAATTCTAGCTCTGTTAGCATAGTAATCACTGTGAAGCTGATGTTTATTGACCAGCCTTGTCTATTCACTAGCTAACACAATCAAGACCAATACAACTATTACAAGGGTACTTTGATTTGCACCTGTATAAGATCCAGTTGTGTATACCATACACAGAATACTACTATCGGTTCAATAAGGTCAAAGTCACAGTAAGATTATGTGACCCATGTTTTAAAACACTACAGGTTGATATTAAGGTTTATTAATTGCTCCTTTGAAAATACACACTTTGATGTGAAAATAAAATATTAATAAAACATCAAAATCACCCCTGCCACCCTGAAGTAATTAATACTTCATTACTTTTTGTTACACCATCATGATCACACCATTTGGCTATTTCTAAGATTAGTGTTCTAGAATTATATGAAATAGCTTAGATATATTTAGTTACCAATTATAAGTCTCTAATAACAAAATATTCCTCATATAGATCTAACAAATAGATCTGGTAAAATATATATCCATCTTGGTAACTAGAATCTACTCTCTAGACAAGTCTGGACTAAAGTGAATGACTAAACCTCAATTAGATAAATAAAGATTACATGAAAAATAGATCTATTACTTGCCAACTTGCTTTATGTGCAGGTCTATTAACATTACAGTAGAGCCTATAATAATAACCATAAAGAGTGGAATCCGAGGTACAGAAGAGACAAATTAGAGGTTGAGAAAGTACAGAGAAGGGCAACTAAACTGATCCTAAGCATTAGCCATCTCCCATACGAGGACTGGCTTAAATTCCTAAAGCTGCCATCTTTGGACTTTAGAAGGCAACGAGGGGATATGATCCATGTATTTAAGACTATGAATGGTATGGACAGGCTAGATCCCCATAACTTCTTTACTTTCCCACCTAACAACACCAGAGGCCACAGTAAAAAGTGTTCATGGGATGATGCAGGCTTGAGTTGAAAAGAAGCATCTGTAGCCAAAGAACAATTCATGATTGGAACTACCTGCCTGAACATGTGATATCTTGTGCTAGTCTGAACAGCTTTAACGACAAATTTTGGAGAGGGGAGCGCTTTAGATTGCCATAATAAAATGAGATATATGCATTCCAGAAATAAAACCAAGAAGGACCAGAATACCATAACAGGCATTGCCTTTTAATTTCGTATACTATATAGGGTATAAAGCAGTCATTAGAACCATATCTAAGTTTTAACTGTGTGTGTGTGTGTCACTGTGTGCTCAAGTAGATCTACTGTGTCAGTGTGTGTGCATTGATCTAATATAAATATCATCATAATCATGTTCTTCGTAAACTACTGATAAAAGAAAACTAGATCTAGACTCTATTACATTATTTTACAGGATTATATGAAATCCTATAGATCTAAATTAAAACCAACCTACACATAAAATTTCTCACACAGACAAATGAGAGCCATTAATAATCAGTTGATAAGTTGATGTCGGATGGATAAGACGCCATGACACTGGCCGTTAGCGTCGCTTCCTGATGCCGCTTAGAAAATAACGGATTCCGGATTGGGAATTCCCGCTAATTCGTCAGAGGCCTTCCCCGAAATTAACCGTACGTGCTGCAAAGGCAAAACAATGTCTTGAAATACGTCAACATCGTTGAATCGGTCACCGTCGCCAAATGGAAGACAGAAAATATAAAAAAGATTTACCTGGATCACTTTCTCCAAACGCTGATCACGGTCACTCAGTTCGGTACTCATCCCTTTCGAAAACTGACAAGCAATCAGGCTCGAGCTGTCGACTCCGATCACCGGAGTCCACCCTTCTTTCGACCTACTTAACCAAGCCGGCTGTCTAAAGGCGGCCTCTTCTTACACTTAGGGGCCTTTAGTCGCCTAGTCGAAGGCCTCCGGACTGATATCGAGCCAGAGTGATTGATCTTTACGTTTGTTTGGCACCGAATCAGCCGATCGCTCGATCGATTCAGTTAATGTATGAGTATTATGTAAACAACAAGATTCGCCACTCTCCCGGGGGAAGTCCTGCGGATAAATTCCTAATATGGAAAAACGCGTCCTCCGATCCGAATATGACCTTTCCTGACCTATATACACATATATTTATGTTGTTGGTATATCACGATCTGGATACCATTTATAATCTTCGATATTACGTTCCTGTTTGTTCTTAATTGAAGACTTTAAGTAATACAGAATATGGCTTTAAAATAAAAAAAAGAATGACCATGATGTTGCCAAAGTACGGCCACGACATTTCGCGTAGTTGTAGCTATACTTATAGTCAACTTTGGTGTATTCTAATTGACTGCATGCGCTCATTAAGAACCCCGACCCTACGCCGCACTACATTAATCTATATAATTGGCCTATCCTAAAAGCCGCGCTTCTGTACGACATGTAAAGACTTGACAGGAAAAACACGCCTCTTGATAAATGATTTGTTTGAAATAAGTATCGAAGTTGGGACGATGCCAATTCGAAGGTGCCTTTCAGAGAAAGGCCTTTTGTTTAATCTGGTTAACAAATGCTGATTTTAACATATGGATTACTATAAGAACATTACCTATTAGATCAAAGGAGATTCGATCAATATAAGATTTCTAACACTAATTGTAATGGCCAATAAAAACAAAAATCAAGTAGCTGAAAATCATAATGCACTGTGTGTGTGTGTGTGTGTGATTCAATCTGTGTATATCACCTCAGATGATAGTTTACTGAAATACAAATAAATTTCTTTAGAATATTACTTAATTTATTTAATCAACTGGGAATGAAAAAGACCATTAGATGCTACTACTACTACTATAAATATCTTTATATTTGTCTCATGTACTGTATATATGATAGATCGAAATTAACCACGTGCAGTTCCTCTATATTCCGTACATTTGGTACAAGTATATATATTATTATAACTTAATTATTAAGTTATCAGTATAATATACTCTTTTTAGATGCATCACGTTAGGCAACTAGCGCATAAAATGACGTTCAATGGGGCTTCCCGGGAATTCCCTAAATAAACCAATCACAGGTCATGTTATATTTGTTGACATGACATGACATGGCTCAGATTAATGGAGCTGGTGGAGTTCAGATACAAGAAGCACTACGTGTCAGCCAGGTAATGATAAAAAATTGTCTTGATTGAATATTTATACTTTCTAAATCACAGTACATGTAATATTTTAATAATTACCTCGTGACATATTCGTTACAATCGTGTGTGGAAATCTTTAATTTTGTTCCCTCGATTATCGCCCACTTTCATACTAAATTAAACAGATATTTATTGAATAGAGTCTACATGATTAGCAAACATATAATTTGATTGTTAATATATCGTTATTGGGGTTTGGGAAAATAATTCTCCGCCAGAGAAAATAGAATAAATGGTACACATGAATGTAAATGGTTTCGAGTGTGGTATTTATAACTCGCTGCAAACCATCAATGATCAACGGAGTCAATCTCACTGTCTGGGTCTTGCTTCAAGCCTGTTAAACTTTATCAAATAATTTTTTCGTTTAGCTGCGAAATGTTGGATATAAAAAGGCAAAGCATCAAACATCATCTCCTCATCTCAGTCTTCATATATAGATCTAATACATTATCATGAGCATACACTATTACTATACAGTGATACACTATCATTATCTGCCCGCTCATAATTCTAGCTATCTATTGTTTTTTTATATATTTGATTTATTTTGTACACTACTGTAAATACATATAATAACACTAAAATACATATATACATTAAAGTACCAGGATAGCACAAGAAAGTGAAAACACTTATTTCCATTGTGGTCCCTACTGTAGCAGTGTAGGGTCAAGCCACAGTTCTAGCTACCTACTGGGTGTTCCTTAACTGTATAGACTGCTTCATAGAAAATGATAAACACTCTTCTCTTGATATATAAATCAGTGCTTTAAATCACTGTAAAATCACATTTTAATTTTTTTACAATTTGTAGTATGGTTTATTGGTTTTTGGTAACATGTTTATTTTTTATGATTGTTGCATTTATTTTTTATTGATTAATTACCAAAATATAAATATTATTTGTAATCAATTGTTACTTATGCTAGATAATTGTTTTTACGTATATTTATAATTAACAAGTAATACTAATCAATGACAATTCTCCCAAATTTATGTTTGGCATGATCTTTGGAAATTAACACAATAGAAGGTGTCAAGTGAAGCCATTCCACTTCAATGCAGCAAACTGGATTAATTTGGGGATGATCTGATACATGAAGTCACATCCATGCCTTCAGGGAATTACTTGGTTAGTGTTAAGCACTTGGTATTTAGCCAGGATAGGCCTATAAGGTGAGCATTCACATAGATTCACTATTAATAGTTATCTCATGCTGAATACATACTAGAAACAAAACCTGACTCCACAATTTTGAGATTACAGTATTGTGTATTTTATCAGTATATACTGATACTTGTTAACTTCACAATATCTGGCAGAAAACAGGATAGTGTATGGTTATACTTTGAATAAAATCAGTAAAGTTGTGGGGAAAGCAATATGTCAGACAAGATGCAAGAAGTGTGGAAAGAAATGAGGGGCTTGTCACCAGAACCCCCCCCCCCAAATCATAATTTTTTTCAACCATGTAATCACTATACAGTTATGGAATACTCAGTTTAATCCTAAAATGACACTGCTTGATTTACCTGTCCCATATTTGGTGATAGGCACTTACAGTAATTAATTTTCACTGTTGTCACATTCATTTCAAGAAGAAGGTTTTCATTTACAAACACATACTAATTATTTTACAATACCTATTTCGGATGCAAATATCAAAATGTTTTCTATATTTATATATAAAATTCATCCAAGTTGATATACACCCACTGAATTGGCTTCATTTAACTTGTATGATTTGATTCTATCTTCCACTATTACAACCAAGCAGACCACTATCAGTTATTCTTTTAAAAAGTAATTAAAATAATGTACCTTATACACATGAATAAAATTTGAATGCAACTCTTCCCCTGTTTATTAACTATAGATTCTATTTGGTGTCATAATAATTAATTAGGATATTCAACATTTAAAAAAGTTATAAAAAACTCAAATTAAATTTTTCATATATAATAGCAAGAGACCTTTCCTTTTGAAGAATAAACTTATGACATATAATTCAATGATAGTAAGAGTAAGAAAAATTTATTTAGAGTCGATAAAAGCGTAACAATAACATTAGTGACAATCACTATTACATCGACATAAATAAGTGTAAACAATAACAAGTGCAATGAACATTACGTATGATATGATTTTATACAAATGAAATATTTATGATAAAATGATATGATAAAAATATTTCACCTATTAATAATATTACATTGTAGGCATGATCCACATTTACAGGATGGTACCCAATCATGAAGAAGGGTCTTAAAACTACTAAAGCTTCGGGCATTTTGTATTATATTTGGCAACATATTCCAATAAAATTGTGCAGAATAGGTAAAAGAATTCTTACCGTACTTGACGGTTTTATATTGTGGGATACATATATTATTATCAGATCTTAAATTAATTTGTACATTTTTTGATGGAATATCTTAGAATATATTTAAAGGAAGGTATTCACTAGTGAAATAGAAAATATAACCAGATTGCTAACTGTATAATAAGAGTACAAGAATATGTATTGTTATATTATAAATTATCTTCTAATAATATGATTAATACTGGGTAATGTTTCATGGAAAAGGACCCCCTCCTTGAAAAATTTGGTATAGTAGTGTTAATGTCAAAACTATGGTGTTTAGACCTTCTAGGTGAATTTCAGGAAACTGTTCTGATACATAATTTATGTATGTTATCAGTAATAATTTAAAAGAGTAGGTATACCCATGACCAAATAAATAATGGATGAAGCTTGATTTCTTACACTGTGGAATATGGATACTCTCACTGAATGTTCAGAATGTTGTGTTATTTAGATAATGTATAGTGCCGTTTTGTAATTTATAGCATTGTTCTGTAGATTAAAGGTTTTCTTCAACACCATTTTAGAACATTATAAGCAAATAGCTTATTTATATCGTGTGATATTAGCTATGTAAATAATGAAATTTGCATATCAAAGCAAAACTGAACCACATGTATTTCTGGATTTAAAATACTCTATCAGTCTCTCTAAGGTAAATGAATCAGTAGACTGGCAAATTATTGAACTGTGTGTGTGTGAGTGTGTATGTGTTCTTTTCAAGTGCTGTGTGATATGGTACAAGGGTTCACAGAACACTGTTAATCAATGACTAGAGAGAAATCTGATCGCTAAGCAGGTTAAAGGTTAATATGTTATATGATGGAATCTCAGTTCAAACCTTGATAGACTAAGTATTGTAAACAGATGACTGGTTAGGCCACATATTGTCTTTACTATGGAAGCTGATAGACATAAACAGTATTGGACACCAAGGAGCTGACATTGGGACTGGATTATACCAAACAAATTGCACGGCACCTGGTTAACAAGAACTCCTCTAAATCATTTTATAACAGTACATTTATAACTGTGGGTGTGTCGTGTCTGGCCTGTGTCTATTACATTTAATAGAAGTTTAATAAATCATAAATTAATATACAAATATATTTTAAACCTGTAGATAACATAATTAATTATCATGAGAAAATAAATGTTCTTTAGGGCAATATATTTAGTTGTTGCTGACTATGATCCCACCCTTTCCAGCCAGTATTCATGAAAACACCATTATATATATATATATATATATATATATATATATATATATATATACTATGTTATTCCATAAAGATACAAAAAAAATGTTTTACAGTAAAGGCTGAATTTGTCTCTTGTTAGCAGTAATAGTTTTATTTATCTTAAATAAAGAGATTTTGTTCTTGTCTCCAGTACAATGACCTGTTGATCCTCACAAAATATGTAGTCACACAGACACATCTATCTAACCATTTGCACTCATTTCAGAGATGATTAATTCTTAATATTGAAAAGCACAACAGTGGGGCATGAAATGGAGGTGAACTGAGAAAACTTGTCTGTAGAAAATAACTGTCTGCAGTCAAAGTATAGTAATTAATAATAAATCATAGTACCCAAGTTATAATTTGAGTTTCTATCGTCAATACTAAAAAGAAAGAAGAGAGATGATAATTAAGATTGAAAGATTTTCATTACCTGGTATATTAGAATGTTTTTATATGATACTAAAAAGGGATATAAAGAAAATTGCATGTTCAATATATATATATATATATATATATATATATATATTAGAATAAAGCTCACATTCATTGGTAAATAATTTATTACTTAAATACTTTGTCAAAATAATTGGCTGTACACATCTTTTATAACCTGTCTCTAAGTATGTCAATGCCAGCAATTTCTCAATTGCTACAGAAATGTGTATTATGTACGTTCTTGAATGGAAAACCTTTCCTCATTCCTAATTAATTCTGCCTGACCAAGATTTGATAAACTATTTGGATGCACAAACATTTAATACTAACAGCAGTAGCTGACCTCTGGTTAACTGGTCTACCAGTGGAACTACAATATATCTGTACTATCCGTAATTGTTCTTCAGCTTGAATTGAGTGAAACACAATCAATAAATATGTTTCCTTTGTTACAGCTTGATGCAGCTGAGCTGGACAATGAACTGTTTGAAATTTTGCGAGGGAGATTGGAAAGTGCATTCAAGTATCTAAAGGTAATCATTGACACTAGTATGAACACCTAAGTTGACTTGTCTCCTTTTAGCTCACTTTCCTTTATTATTTTCTGATTGGTACTGTAACATATTATCGATTATTTCAATGATTTATTTTAGCCAGGGCTTCTAGTAAAATATTCTGCCGAAGTGAATGCTGCTTTACGACTTGTTCTCTGGAAGGTAAGTCTCGGGTTTTGTTAATTTTATATGTTAACATCAGTATCAGATGCCATCTTAGACCTTTCCATGCAGATTACGGATATCCATGATCATGGGTGCCTGGAGAATATCTTACAGGCACGGGGAGATATGGATGTGATATTGGAAATTAGTGTCAGACAAGTAGCATTTGATGTTTCTCTATATGTGGAGTGCTGAATGTATTCTTAAAACAGTTTGAGAGAAGTGTGGTTAAATCTAACAGTCGCTGTCTGCTAACTTACCTTCGATAGTAATGTTGATTTCGGGGCCTTTGTTGGTATCAGTTCATCCAACTGTTCTTGAGGCATCAGATCGGCGTACACGTCTACGCTATCTTCTACTCGGGGCTCATGTAGCTTTGAAGTCACCTCGTGGAATGCATTGTCCATGGCATCTTGTAAAATGTTGTCCAGTTCCCTGGCTTTGCCAGACTTTTTCCTTTCTACTTCGTGTCCCTTGTGGTCAACCGCTACGAAAGTGGACGCATCAAGAGAAGCATCATAGCCAGTGTCTCGTTGAGATGAGGTCTCTTTCTCAACTAACTCCAACTGCCTCTGCGTTCTGTAACTGTATGCCAAGATTTCTTTATCTGTTGCCATTGCATCTTCGGAGATATCACTTTGTCGTTCTCTTTGCCATGAATCTGATACATAAAGTGGATCATTGTCACCGTAATCCTGAGATTGTGTAAGTTCTTTGTTGTTTTTATTGGCTTCATATTTCTTATACAGTCTGTATTGTAAATCGCTGTCAGCTTCATTTTTTTCCTTATATTTTGGATATATGTTATATGTCAACACTTCTTCCACTTCAGGAGCCAGTGAACCATAAGTGCCATATAGCAGATCTTTGTTTGGTATTTCTTTTGGCAACTGACCAGCATTTATTTTCTCAGAGGTCTGTTTTATGTCAACCATGTCCCCTGTTTTGTGGTATGAAAGCTCACCAGGCTTTGAGAGTTTCAGCTTCTTTTCGGGTTTGCTGATGTCTGTGTCCTTTCTCCAGTCAGATGTATAATCAGAGAATGATTCCATTTCTGATGGATGTTCTTCTCCATAAAGATCAAATATGTCTGAAACTGTAGACTGGTCATCCTTGATCTGCATGGTATAAGATCTTGTCAGTGGCTCATAAGAATAAAACTTAGCGTCTACGTTTTTCTGTTCACCAATATCCATTTTTCTCTTTGAAGAATACAAAGGAGGTGAGACATCTTCCTGTACAGCACCAAGATCGGGAGCGAGCATATCATCTGTCGTCATGCTCTCCTTATCACCATCATCAGTAAATGTAAAACTTTGCTCTCCTGTTACTGACTGTGTAATTATGTCCTTCTCATCTGGATTACACACTCCAGTGCTAGGTGAAGGTCCACTTGATCTTGGCTCAGTATTCTGCTCTGATGTATTTCGTATGATGCTATCTGCACTGGAATGAGAGAAGTTGTGTTCAATAACATCACCAATGATCTCTTCTGTATCCTCAGAGCCTGGTTCTTCACTTTGCACATTTTCAGGTTCTTTGTAGTCCATAGCCTGTCCTTGTTCAATGACATCACCAACCAATGACCTGGGACTTGTCAGTTCTGTGGTATCAAGTACGGATGTCTCTGCTTCAGTTTGTTCTATGACATCTGCTGTTGCTTTGGATATAGTTGTCATTGCTGATGCTTCATCCACATCTTCCTGCTTGTGCTCCACATCTACATCAACTTTAAGACTGTGCAAGGTATCTGGTATGTCGTAGTAATTACTGAGGTCAGAGATTGGAAAAATGCCTTGGGATTTTTCAAAGCTGTCATCGGCAATCACCTGGAATGAGCTGGTACTTGCCCTGCCGATCTCTTGCCGGAATATTCCCTCCAAACTGGAATCAGTAGACGTCAGTGATATGTCCTGTAGCCCAGGAATGCTGCTGATATTAGCCAGCTGTTGTTCGTGGGCTTGTTGGTCATCTCTTGCTTGGTGCCCTACCTTCTGCTGTCCATCAGGATGTGTTCCAGATGGTTGAGTCAGAGCTTCTTTACTACCCTGTAAAACACCTTCTATAGGACCAGGTTTGATGGGTGTGGATACCTCTTTGTCTGGTTGATCACTGGTTGTTCCTTCTGTGGTATCAAATACAGAATGTGCTTCTGGTGTGCCAGTGTGCATTGTGTCATCTTCAGATTCAGCTGTCTCAACATTGGTAATTTCTATGGTCGGTACACGTTGTAATGTTCTGTCAGTGGAAGGCTCATCTTTCTGTCCCATTTCTTTTTGTGCAGCTGCCTCGGTAACTTCTGCAGAAACTTGCAGTATGGAGACACTTTCTTTAGTTATGTCTGCAGTTGGAGCTGAAACAGAGGTTTTCTCTTCCTCTGTTACAGATACACTTACTTCAGCCATGTGTACATCATCTTTTGTCTCACCTTGAACTTTCTCTTCCTCAGTGGCAGCCTCTTGGTCAGCTTCTGATGTACTTGTACCAGTTTCTTCCAAACTCTGGCCTTCTATAGCTTGATGCACTTCTGCTGACTCCTGATGGGAGGATTCGGGAATAATTTCCTGTGTAGCCTTTTGTCCTGTCTCCCCAGAATCCGTCTCCATGGTTACTGCTTCTGTTGCCTTCTTTTTCCCTTTCTTCTTCCGCTTGGATTTCTTTGACTTTTTTGTAATCACCTGCTCAGTGCCACCAACGGCTTGGTCAGTTTTAGATATCTGTGGATCTGTAGTTGTGTCACTTGTTTCTTCTTCCTTTGCCTGTGGATCAGGATCTACTGGCGAGCCATCATCCATGACTTCTTAAGAAATAAACAATTTAAGAAAACAATAAATCACTGTGTTATTAAACTACCATCACAGCATAATTACCCTTCAAGACCATCCTTCAGATTAAAAGATTGGATCCTAATTGTGAAATGGTCTTAAATAGAGATATGAAAATTATACTGAACTGAATATAAGATTGGATCCTAATTGTGAAATGGTCTTAAATAGAGATATGAAAATTATACTGAACTGAATATAAGATTGGATCCTAATTGTGAAATGGTCTTAAATAGAGATATGAAAATTCGACTGAACTGAATATAAGATTGGATCCTAATTGTGAAATGGTCTTAAATAGAGATATGAAAATTATACTGAACTGAATATAAGATTGGATCCTAATTGTGAAATGGTCTTAAATAGAGATATGAAAATTATACTGAACTGAATATAAGATTGGATCCTAATTGTGAAATGGTCTTAAATAGAGATATGAAAATTCGACTGAACTGAATATAAGATTGGATCCTAATTATGAAATGGTCTTAAATAGAGATATGAAAATTATACTGAACTGAATATAAGATTGGATCCTAATTGTGAAATGGTCTTAAATAGAGATATGAAAATTCGACTGAACTGAATATAGATATTTCAGTGTTAATTACAGTACAGTAATGGTCATCTCAAGGAAATGACTTTAGTGTTATTTTCCAATAGTTCATCTTCAGAATGACATTGTTGTCTGTGTGGTAATTTGGTTATTATCCATCATGATTCATTTATCAGTCAGAGAAATATTAGTGACCAGTGGAAGCAGGTGGAATCAATTAAAAAAGAGTAACCATCATTATGTTTATACGTAGTATACTAACAAACGCATAATACACAAGTCCACTATATGATTGATAAACCGTGAGAAGGCTGTCAAATAACAATATATCATTCCCTCTTCAATGTAACAGAGAAAAGTCATAACTCCAGTGAAAATAGATCATCCTGAAGTTTGCAAAATTTGTTAAATCAGAGTTCATGAATTCAGGGATAAACCAACAAACATATCACATTGTAATTTTTATTACAGTTATGTTATTTCAGTTACATTTACGCAGTAATTACTTACATTGTTGTGACATCTATTTTATAATTGACACCGACGCTGGTGATTTCTGATCCACAAACTATGTCTGTCAGAATTTGTAAACAGATCTTTGTGGTGTAAGTTTTTTGGGGGATTTTACAAGAGCTGTTGATCCACAGTCAAGTCAGTTTTGTAAAATAGGATTTAGATGTATGTGTCACACTTAATTTATGGTTGCTTGACGTGGGAGCTATATACTAGTGTAAATCATGCTATTGTACCAATGTACTGAATATAATGTGGCAAGTATGGCTTTGTATCAGCGCGCAGCCACGCATAAGATTAAGAGTTTCAATGTTATTTGGGCATATCCATATAAGTATGTATGTATGTTCGTGTCTGTGTGTTTGTTTGCGTTGTTTGTTTGTTATCTATAAACTAATAATTAGATATAGTTTTAGTAAATTGTATGGAATTGTGATAAAACTTAAATAGCAAAGTGAACAGAATATATACTTCAGACATACTACATTACCTTAAATAAATGTGACAATATTTCATAGAAGTGTTATACGTAGTCCAAATAACTCTGCCTCATTAATTCACAAAATGAATGAACCCACTGAGTGGCAAACTACTGGACAGTTTGTATCAGTGTGTGTGTGTGTGTGTGTGTTGTGTCATTGTAGTGTGACTAATTGATAGGTAAATGTGGCCTGCTCAAACATCTAATTGCCTCCTTGATGTCCGCTTTATACCTAGTATATTGATTAATGTAAAGTTATCCGTAATTTTATTGTTGTTATAGTATAAACATGTCAGCATTATGTGTGTAAATAAATCAGTTAATGTCAGCATAAATCAGCTAATAACCATTATATGACAAATTATGAAATATTTCATATAATTACAATATGCTACATGTCCATGCCATAACAGGCATAGAAAGTTTGTTTGATTCGCATCACATATTATAATGTAGGAAGCTTTAAACGGACGATTTGTGCAATCCGGAAATCTAAGTTTTAGTAGGGTTTTTTTTTGTTTGTTTTTTGACATGCAGACATGTATATTAAGACATATTTCACGAAGCTATCCAATCATAGTCTAGTTATTCACGCGTGAGTTGTGACCTTTTGTTTACAATTTAATTGGATGTTGTCTACTTGACTCAGTTCTGTAGGAACTATGCTATAACAATCCAATATTAAACATCAGCTCACATAGGACATAATATAGCCTATAGGCTAATATGTATGATCGCTGACAATGACATGTTTGTATTATGATATAATAACTTTAAGGTTGATATATTATCTGTAACATCGGCTTGCCATTACAACATATAAGATATTACAATTACATGACGCATTTCTTTTTATATACAAAATTGTACTTTTGACAATTTGCAAAAATTTTAATTGTCTTTATTGTCGTATCATTATTGTATTAAAAATTGTTGATCAAATTTTAAAATCACCTATGACCTAACAAATATATATATATATTTCCTAAACGTTCACCAAACCGTGACTGGTCTTATTTATTTAAGCGTTTGTTTCTGAAGTAAATATTGCACTATGGTATAAAGGTAATGCGAGATTAATACGTTATCAGATGACACTATAAACTGATTCACTATCCTCCTGGTACATCTGGAATAGATGAAGATAAACGGTGTCTACTTACCGTCTAGCTATCTATTTGGTATATTGATCCTAAGTATTACTCCACGGCCGAAGATGCTCCACAAGGTTTTTTTCCAGGTGAATAAAAAAACACAACTAACACCACCCTCCGCCTGTGTCAGTTAACTCTGTTTAGATATGGTGTATGTGTATCTGTTGTGATTTTCGATTAATGCCCACGTGCTTTCCTTCCGTCCACAAGTGAGTGTGTAGACATATTGTACCTGCACATATATTAAGCCGTTACATAATTATTACGGATAAGTCATATTTAGATGCGACCCACTTGCCGTAGAAGAACATTACACACAGTGAGTGTGTATGTATGTGTGTGTGTATGTCGTCCGTGACCGCGCGGGGGCGGGGTTTGTGCGGTACCCATGATGTCGGAGAGGGTGAATGGGTCAGCCTTAATACATATGGCTGGATTTTCGATCGTCGTATTCCTCACAGAAAGTGGAAAATAAACACAGATTAGTCGGCTACTACTGCCATAGTTGGCCGGTTTATTGCTTGGTGGCCAGGTATGGATTTCCTCTTTAAGTGTTGCCTGATAATTGGCCGACAGTGGGAGGGGGGAGACTTGATTGATGTTGCTTGGAGCAGCTCCTCGCTGGCTAAATTCGCACACTTATAAGTATTGATCGTAGATCTGGTTATTGATCGCATGCTCAGGGTGTTTACCTAAGTACGACACCGGCCTGGAGTACCTGTCCTGTGTCTGAGTGAAATCGAACAACCAACTATATAGATAAATATCAAAGCTGTGGACTACAGGTATACCGACAGTATCCTGTCTGTATATTAGTTTATATATATATATATATATATATATATATATATATATATATATATATATATGAACCAGATGTTGATAAATTGTGGTTTGTTTTAAGAGCACCGCCACATAATTAATGATTAGGTCCGAAGGGTTTCTAAATGGATGTTGCTGTATTTATGGATACACCTGGATATTGGGGCGTGATGGGGCATGTTAGCTCAGTCGATGTAGTGTGGGTATAGAGCATTGGAGCAGTCGAGTTCGAAACCAGTTGACTCGTTTATAATCTTTCCCGTCCACTTAAACGATATATATTGCAGCATGTTATACAGTCGACAGCAAGAAAAGGAATGCTTCTCGGGGAAGTGGGAGTCATATTAAATTGTAGGTGGAGGGTGGTTTTTGGGGGAGGGGAGGATTTCCCTCCAGAAGATCCTATTTATACCATTGGTTATCATTCTCTTGGTCAAAGGTTATTCTCATTTTAAAGTGAAAGAAAACCCTATTGCTTAATCTCGACATTTTGGTCACAAAGAGCATATGCTCTTCAATGTGATGGAAGGATATCTGACATTTATTTTTTCACTTTAAAATCAGCATCGACTTTCGTCAGGAGTCGATCTTGCGTGAACTATGTCTGAGCTGTTCATCTGACATACGAACCGATCACAAACAGTTCGCATTTCCTCACCCCGCCTAGACCAATATTATTGTTCCAACCTTTGTTCCGTCTGTTTTGTCTGATTTGTTAACAGGTCAGTAAGAGTAGACGATTAACACGGTCGTATTTTGGCAAATAAACGTGAAACTCGAAAAGGGAGCACAGAGGAACGTCATTTGCAAGTCAATGAAGGTAACTCGAGTGTCTGGATCAGGACACGACCGTACTCTGTGTGTTGGGTTGTTTAAAAAAAAATTACTTTCTGATGTTTCTCACAACGACTTAAAGCTTTGAAACGCCATCCAAAACTGGGTGTAGAGCTTGTTGATTGTGGCTAGAACAGTGGCATCGTATTAGCCTCTTAGCTTAGTTGGTAGAATTGGTCAAAACTTAGCCGGAGATTCCGAGTTCGAGTCCGCTTTGCTTAGCCCCCACGCTTGTGGCACATAACTGAGGAGGTGTTCTATAGAGAAATGAGATAGTCGAGTGTAATGTTTCTGTTAATGGATGAGTTATCTCAACAGTACAGGTAACAATGGGACTCGGGTCCACGACCGAGAGGTGTGGATGTAGTGCATCCCCAGCCGTACCATCGGATCCCTGTGGAGGTATGGGAGAATACCGAAATAAAGTCAAGGTTCATCTAACACACACACAGAGAGGGGGGGGGGTTCCCCTTGGCACTATTCACACTTGGGACATCTGGCGGAGGGTGACCCTCTAAGGAAACAAACCCGACAAACACAGTCTGGAGCTTTACAGCGCACTGCTCTAACAACTACGACTCTTTGGTATTATCACGGCAAATAGATAGGTAGATAGATAGATGTTTGTTTTGTTTTGTTGTTCGGGGAGAATCCCCAGGCTGTCGCTTAATCAGCACAGCCTCTATGTTGGAGCGGTTGAGAAACCTCCTCCCCCACCACTCAAAGGGGAGCAGTACGGAAAGATGGAGCCGAAATACCCTGAGGGTGGTCACTGCCAGAGTGTTTTACGTCATCAGGGGGTTTTTAACGTCCCCCTTTATTTTAAATAATTAAGTGGAGACGGCAGCGCCATTTAACGTGGTCAGCCACCCACGATGTAGTGAGCCGAGAAATTAATCCCTGGAAAGTTTCGACCTCTTACGGGATTCGAACCTGCGACCGTTGGCACCAAGTGCCGGGTGCTTAACCGCTAGACCACCGGAGCTCACTAGATAGATAGATAGATAGAAATATATATATAGAGAGAGAGGGGGGGAGAGAGAGAGAGAGAGAGAGAGAGAGATGCACACACACACACAGAGAGAGAGAGAGAGAGAGAGAGAGAGAGACGCACATCATCATATCATATACCGAGGACAGTCTGATCAATATATTAACTCTGTACATTAACATCCTGGGTTTGATATTGATAACAGAAGACATGTTCCTGCATAAATGTCAACATTAGTAGAACAAGCTTCACATCAATATGACATGTTATGTGTTTTGCTTCACTGAGCTCAGATACACATACTGTTAGTTTTATAAATTATGATGTTGGTGTGAACTACTACTCCACCACCCCACCCCCACCCCCTTCAATTCGGCCTATGTATCGTTGTTATTAGTCTTTCCTGGTAAAAGTTTGTTGGCATTCGCTCTTTAATTAAACAATGGTCTTTTGAGGTAATTAGTAATTTGGAGTTTGAAGGTTGGGGACAATCTGACGTGAGTATATACTCACGGGAAGTGTAAAATAACGGGAGGATCCCCGCCCCCCCTCTCTCTCTCCCTGGTGGGGGTGGCTTTATCCTATTTGTGTGAGCACACGTGTTGTAAATTTGTGTTTCTTTTTTTATTGATTATACACACGCACGCACACTGATTATATATACTGTGTGTGTGTGTGTGTGTCATGCAGGGGTGCATTTCGTTTCCATAAACATATATTACAATCCCCCACACACACACCCAACCTCTCACCTTCTACCCACTAACATAAAGATAATACACTCAAACAGACTCATTCGTATTTCTTTACTGGCCACATATTAACGACATAAAAACATAACTCCGTGTTCTAGACAAATCTGTTTTACGACAAATAATGATTTACATAATCTTTTTAACATATCTACACCTCCATACACGAGAAGCCGTTAATTAGCCAATCAGATCGGATTATATTTCCTGTCAGTTAGTTTTATTGATGACCTTTGTCTAAAGCTTTCTGTTGGTCCCCGAAATCTTCTATCGCCAGCTTGGATTATGTACTATCCGTAGATTTCTCGTTTATAATCTGTTATGTCAGATGTGATAATCTTATATAAACTTAGCTTATATAACAAGCTTTCAGTTGGAGCATGACTTTTATTGGTAGACGCATTAAAGTCTCCATATTATCAATAAGTCAACACCGAATCTGTATGTTGTTAACGCTGTTGTTGTGTAACTCATTGAACGTGTACTTTTCCTTTTTTCAGTTCTTAGCCGATTAATTAAAACATCTCTCCAAATAAATGGGTTGTGGGTGTTATTGACCCAGTTATTTGGTATGTTTTTCAGTGAGTTAGGTAATTAAGCCATTTTATCATTCGAATTCGCAACGAGCATAGTACTTTAACTATAGTATTACCTTATTCTTTGTCAATTTTCACCCGACTCTGAAGTATATAATTCCTTATTAAAACTGTGGATGAGATTAATTCTAGCCATTGTATGTACTAAGTTGGTTTGAACTTTAATTTAATTAAATGCTAAAACATTACGATGCGTAAACATTCTAAGTGAGCGTACGTAGAAATTCAGATTCCCGCCACCAATCAGGTGCCATATAAGGTATCATGTCCGTTTTTACTCGGCAAGTTCCGCGAAAGTTCAGAGTAGTATACTGACGTCATCAACGTGTGTGTAGGTTTTGGTACAGTTTTGTCCGGTTAGGTGTGTGACACTGAGCATGCGTGCAAATTCTACTGAATAATGAATTAGCCACATGGTGGCCAGCTCAACGTGATCTGTGTAAACATAAACTGATTACGACATTTCGACCTACAGGGACACGTATTTTATGTATGACTTGCAAGGTATAACTGACTAATAATGCCAATAAAATAATTGTTAATAGAATCATTCGAAAAAGGCATTGACCAACAAATAATTGTTTTTAATATACAGAAGCCGAATTTACTTGAGGCTGTGAGTATTACGTTTACACATAAGGTGTGTTTGAACTTGAAATGGATCCAATCTAAATAATGGCCTGGTCTTAATTAAACACTTAATTTAAGCGATAATATGTTCAGATGTAGGTAGTCTCCATCACAATTCACACTTAACTGAGTTGTGTGCATAACACTCGATGGTTCCCGTATAACACGCGCGTGTCTTTCTAATGGACACAACTTAATCGGAAATACGACAGCACTTATTTAGAAGTCTTCGATAAAATGGTACACAGTAGCATTATCAAAACCTAGATAAAACCACCACATCGAGAGACTACTTGCCTTCGTCTGTGAATGTGATGGTCACCTAAGAACAGCTATCCTGTTTTGATAACAAACATTACATGGATGATACAGACACACCTGACTTTATTTCAACTGTCAACAAAAACGACACCCCCAGCTTGTGTTTTTTCCTAATTTGTTTCCGGTTGAATGAGTGGAAAATAAACTGTAAATAATTATGGGATTGTTCTTTTCTTTATACATTTCAATGTATTTAAACTAGGGCTCGGGTGGGGGGGGAGCGGAGGGGGAATACGAACATATTTAATCTTGTCATATGTTTGTTTGATGATAAATATTGGCGTGAATATTACATTGTAAATAGTTTATTGTTCGGAATGAATATATCGCGTGGAGATGAGCATACTGTTGTACTAGTGATCTACGGGCAGCAGACCCCCCACGTATATGAACATATACAATCTAGTCTGATTGTCAACATCTCACGAGGCATACTATTTGTTGCCATTATCTTCTGCTACACAACTACACTAATACATAATAATAATAATAATAATAATAATAAAACTGATATTTATGTAGCGCAATTTCCATTGATAATATTCAAATACCCTTAACAATATTGTTGGATTGATACAGTAAAAACAAATCTAAAACACTTTAAAATGTCAGTTTTGAGCTTTATTTTAAAACGACTGACAATTGGTGATTCTGTTATTAATGATGGTAAAGTGTTCCAGATTCTAGAGGCATATGATAATTACCAAATGAACGCATATTAGTTTATGATACGAGTAGTAAGTCTTGATCGTTCAGATTTACACTCGAACACAATATTATCAATATACTGAGGTATCTTATCGTGCAGTAGGAGCATCGTGACTAACAAGGTACTTACTTAATGGTTCAGTTAAATGAGGAGTACGTCAGCGATCACCTGGTTGTTGTTGTTGGTGGTGGTGGTCAAACCGAGAAACCCTCACCTTCCAGCATATCGCTTTACTGACTGAGCTATCATGCTCCACAGTATACTTCAGAATGTTTGGTACTGGTTTTTATCTTTTACTGTTGACATTTATTTTGTGGTATCGGGTCCGAGTCGCTGTTACTACCGTTATGTTGTATTAATTTAGGAGCTTCCTTCAGCTTCGATATGATGTGGTACATGAGTGACTGATAGAGATAGAGGATCATTCATGAGGAAACGTTTTACACTTAAGAAGATGTGTGTCCCATGCCCCTCTGGGAGTTGAATACTCGCAGAAAGTCAACGTCTGCTATGTAAATACCAATAGAGATGGGGTGAGTTTTGGTGGGACTGCCCGCATAAGGGAATACAATTATCAGATAAAAGTCCACATACATTGCTGATATTCAGATCGACAACTTTGTCTACAACGAACTGTGGCAGGATATCTTCCCAACCAGCCATATTGGGAAGCTTACGTGACTGAATCGAACCGCTGTATTGATTGTCTTTAGGGTGTTTCATTCATTAATAAAATAGTTCAGTCAGATAAGCTTATTTTACTTTGACGATTTGTCCCAGTTGAGGGGAATACCGAAGTTAGACAAAACGATCACTCACTCACTCAGTCAGTCAGTAAGGCATATAGCGTCACGGTCCTTAATTAACGTTAGGTGTTAAGGTCACTGGGTAGTTATAGAATTTGGGGTCACGATGATCTTGCGTTTACAGATTATTGAGTGATTGGTGCATATAGAAATATGAGATATATCAATAAAATTGTATCTTTTATATGTCCATAATAACATATATTGTTTGTTCAGCGGAAATTGTCAAATTATTTGCTTTAACTGGCTTTTTGAAAACGTAGTCTTTACGACCAGAGATAGTGTATGGCTGAAGTATTGCTGATTCTCATACTGGATTATGTTAGTTTAGAGGTCATGCTCATTCCAGGGGTCGTTGTATATTGGTATTATTGTCACGAATTATGTTAACTGATCCCGTGCTTCGTTGTCGTTCAGCTGGCTGTCCTTGAACGTGACATTATTATGGCAACGGTGTCGAACGTGTTTCCTAATACAGACATTAATTATAAACCAAAAACGTTAATTATAAATTAGAGACATTAGGTGTAAATCGGTACGTAACGATGCAGAAATATTGTCAAAGTGACATTAATTAGATGCACTCCGGTGATAAATAGCTGCTGATCTAGTGTGTCGTTCTCTGGACTTCAACTGAATCACCTTTGACTCGCCAACCAATCCTGATCAAAATCGGGTTGTTTTATCGTATCCAGGTTGCGTTTCGTTTAATCTATCAGCAGCGAAGCACGTGCTGTTGTTCCGGATTTTGTTGACGTTGCTGGATAGGTTTCCACGAATTTCTTGATTAAATGCCGACTTTTTGTGGCACTCGTATGTCGGTGGGTTTTTTTGTCGCCAAGTAGCGCGCCACCTACTGGGTATCCGGGCACGTGGCAATCAACGTAGTGTTGGATTGCCGTACCGATGCCAGTCGATGTACCAGGTGTGGGCGAACTAAAGCAGGGGTCGGTTTGTAAATGACGGCGCCATACGACCTAGGCTTCACGTGGCTGTGACGTGGGAACGGGATTGTCTGGCTTCTAGTGTCAGCCATCCACCGGCCCCGCCACTGGTCCAGAAAGGCCGCCATTATCTGGATACATGTCTGGACAAAGTGTCCGCTCAAACGTACGTGCTCCCTGTGCGAAATAGCTGTGACGTATGTAACTTAAATCTTCTTGGGACCTTTCACGATCTGGATAAAGCTCTGTCAATACGATCTGAATGATTCTATTGCCGAGATCCTTACCCGGGGACCTCTTATGGCGTGTTCACGGCATCTAATGTTCATGTAAACAAACAACGATCAGTAGAAATGCTTACCAAACGTAGATCTTGACGTGTGCGCCGAGTTTTCTTCGACCGGCCAGCGAGCTTAAAGCTATCACCTTTCTTTGTGTACAAATATGATTTTATTTGTCTTGTGGTAAATATTTATGCTGTATTATTGAGTTGGCCCGTCGATGAGCCGAACGTCTTTTTACGTGTCACGCACGAAGCTTGCTTGACGTATCTGACGTAAACGTGTAGGACGTTGGTTGGGGGTATTATTGAGATTGGTAGAAATCCTTGAGTCGTGATGGAGTGTTGACGGTTCTGTTTGCTCATACCTGATTAATGCTCATTAATAACGGAAACACACCTCTAGATGGAGGTATATGTATAACACCTGCTGTGTGAAACCTGTGAATAACAGACTCGGCAGTTAGTTTATGTGAAGTCAAATGACTTTGATTCGTGTATACACTCACCCATTCACTCGATCACTCTCCCATTCTCTCGTTCACCCACATACCATCATTCCAATGTGTGGCAAGTCTTAACCATTAACCTCTGGCACAATACTTAACTTCTTGTACACCATAACCTTCATAACAGCCAATATCTTGGAAGAAGGAGCTGCTTTGACCTTAAACCAATTTCATCCAACTCGGTAGCTTGTTTAGGTCAACTGGGGAACACATGAAAATATTATCGGGCAGTGTGGCTGAGTGAGTGAGTGAGTGAGTTGTTTAGTATTAGGTCTGGTCTGGCCGCAATGTGACTCCCTATAAATGAAACATCTCGCAAACACATATCACTTTGACCAAAAAACAAAAATACCTACAGAAATACTGCATATGCAAACAAATTTATACACCCAACTACAGACCCCATATATATATATATATATATATATATATACCCGCACACACACCGAATATGATTTACCCTATAATTCATACGCACGTTAATATTTTATCATATTACAGTACACAGTGAACATACTGGAAGCTACAGTTGGACAGAAACTGTTGGAACTCCGGTACAAGAATGCGAATCACCCACAAGGTGGCAGCACATTATGGATGTCTCCAAAACAGAAATGGACGTTTGCTATCTGTCTGATTGGTGGGTCTTGGCTACAGGAACGTAAAGATGACGTTTCTGTAATGCTCAGAAGCAGTAGATATGGCAATGAGGTTTGAAGCTTGTATAGTATTTATTATTATTGTGTGTGTAAATGTGATTACATTGATCATGAAATATATTATAGCATTAATTTGTTGGTAAATGCTAGATCTAGGCTCTTGGATACTGAACCAAAGAAATCTATAATAAACATGCCTTCTAAATTAGAAATAACTCAAAACAGAAAAGAAAAAAAAATTCTTTTAAAACAGCAAAAAGGATTTCAAGAATACTGATAGAATATTTTAACTAGAATTTATTATTGGAAATCTTTTGAAACTAGTGAGATTTTAACTTTGATGGGGGGGGGTGTTACAATGCACTACAAAGTGATTTCACACTGAAAAGTCTGCATCCTCCTAAGGATGTTGAGAAAATACAAAAATGTTGAACTACAGGGCCTCTGTCACTCATCACTAATTATAACAGAAATGTCACAGGTAGACGGCTCTAGTGGTTATGTGACACATCAGCAAGCATATAACTATGTACATATGTATTTGAAAAATTATATTATATTCTTATGTAAATGCTTGCTGAATAAATATATCAATCAATCAATGTTCTAAAACATTAATAATGAGAGCGAGTTATTTGTTTATTTAACCTTGATCCTGGTCACATCTGGGACTTAAGGCCAATAGGTAAACCTCCCCCCCCCCCACCAGGAAAATATGCTGATCATATAACATTAGATTCGTATTTTAACCCCACCCTGGAATAAGGAGGAGAACTTGAAGTTGTGGTCATTCATGAATAAATTAATATTATAAAAGACCATATGATATAAAACTTGTTTTAAAGGTCGTTATAATTGGAGATAACTCTTAATATTTTCCAGCTTTGCAAGATCCTGGATTGGTTACTGAGAGCATGGAAGGTGGCAGCATTGGTTAACTTTCTGGTGTTTCTCACCAGAGGTCACTACCTGTATTTAATGGAGCGCCTACTTGGTATAAGATCTGTCTTCCCCAGTCCACAAGGTGTTCGACAGGTTAGGAAGTTTCCTTTCCAAAGTGAAACATTTCTTTAGAAAATAAAACATAAATGTGAAGATAATTAAAATCATGAGTGAACCCATTTATACATATTTGTTTTGTTGCCGAGGATGATTCTAGTTGTATTCTAAATGTTACTGCCACCTAGTGAAATATAAGCTCACCCGCTAGATGGCAGCACTGAATAGAATGATTGCCACAAAAATAGGATGTTTTTAGTTCTTTGATTCAATAGTAAACATGCTGCTTTCATGATCTGTGGGTGATCTTTGTTGAACAACATTTTTTAATATTTCGGTCTCCATAATCAAAATTCAGTGGGATAATATATTTTGAGCTCCATAAATTGACTTGAAATATTATTTCTGTATTTGTAAAAACTCAAATAATCCCTTTTTTGGCAGTAATACTCAGTACTTCTATACAGATGTTTTTTTTGGTACATTTTAACCACATCAGCAGCTCTTGTCACACCATGTGATTGATAACTTTAAAAAATAATTGGTGTAATATGGATTAATTTAAATATCAAGTTTGATTACTTATCATGGCAGTAATTGAGAATCATAATGGTCTTCATCTTCATCAGGTAAATCACCCAATATTTTATTTTATCAGATTGGATTTGAGTACATGGATAGAGAACTTCTGTGGCATGGCTTCGCTGTAAGTAAATCATTATCAACTGTAAGTAAATCATTATCAACTGTAAGTAAATCATTATCAATTGTAAGTAAATCATTATCAACTAAAACTAAACACTCCTTTTGTCTATTTAACAAAGGGTTGAATAATGCAGAGAAATTATATTTACACCATTACATGGGACAACTGATCCATTCTGCATTCTAATATATTTACTGTATTTTTCATTTTTATATATAAACGTATAGCCTGATTGCAAACAGTTTAAATTTATTAAGCTTTAGTAAAATTTGTTTAATTTAAACATTTGAATCTTCCATTTTGAATCCATATAGTAAAATTTGCAACTCAGCTGTTTAGCAAAATAAGAGAGAATATTTCTTTTGCACTAAGTCACTTCTATCTTGTCCCATAGTAACTAGTTAATACAATCACACTTTCACTTTACCCCTTATAAAGTTAAGATTTGCTGTGTGTTTTGTGTGAGCTTCAGCCGTGGTAGCTACTGTGGGACTATTTGTTTTTACTTGTGTGTGTGTGTGTGGATATTATATATTAACCAGTTTTTGCTGTTAAGATACCCCATTAACTAGTTATAATTATCTTTTTGATGATGATGATGATGCTATAATTACTGACCTTATCAGTATTCATTCATTTCGGTAGGAATTCCTGTTTTTTATTCTGCCGCTCATCAACTTCAACAAAGTGAAGAATTTTCTTACCCGCCATCTCCTTCCCTCCTCCAATGTGAAGAGTTCCAGTACAAGAACAGATCTAGACTATAAAGAGTGTGCTGTTTGTGGTCTTTGGCCATACAATCCGCAAGAGATTGGCTGTAGACATATCTTCTGTTATTACTGTATTAAGGTATTGTTAACTAGTAATAGAATTCTCCAAAGCAACTGAATATATTATTATTATTTTTATTATCACATTTGAAGATAACTCTATACATCGGTGATCATATTACTGATATAACTAATCTTAAACATAATCATATAAAGCCTGACACAATAATTGGACTTCATTAAAAACAATTTAAAATTGGCCCATAGCTGTTATGTCTCAACTATTCTGCGTATATCAAATTGCATCAGTCGCACAACACAACTGTTTTCATTAGGTACTTGCCACAAAGTTGAATATTATACAAATTTACTAACTATAATAAAAATTCAATATAATTCATATTTGTAAAATTAACGCTTCACTAGATGATTATTTCTTTGGTGAAATTATTTCAATATTAAATAAATTATTTTATAACTCAGAAGTTCAATAATTATAACATAATGTTTGATCATATTGTTTTTGTAAAAATTAGTTGATTTTGAGTACTTTAATGTGTGTGTGTGTGTGTGTGTGTGTGTGAAATAATTATACACGATTCAAGCTGTTATATAAAACTATTTATAAAACAAATTTCAGAGTAACTATGCAGCAGATGGAGCTTATTGTTGTCCAGTCTGTGGTCAAAATGTACCTTCTGCTGAACATATAAAGCGAGTAGAGATCGGTGAGGAAATGACTACATCATGACAGATCTATATTAAAATAGGTTTAAATGTGAAGAATACTATAAATAAATTTGTATTTGTGTTTTAGAACATGGTGCTATTGATGTGTTACATGTTTGCATGCAGGTGTCTGTGTGAAGTGGTATTTATGTAGTGAAAAGGGAAATATTCAACAAACAAACAATTAAAAAGGATAAGCAGGTTTACCTATAACATATAAAAATATTCATAATCACTTATCTACTATATATATATTTCGCAAAGCTACATCACTATTTGCAGTGTTCCTTAATTTTTCTAAACATTCTTGAAACTGGTTTATTACCAAGTTGTTTTATTATATTATTTATATATTTATATACAGTACATTTAACCAGCACATTGATACATATGACGTTGACGTAACATGGTTCTGTCATGTGACTGAAAGTGGATTTCAGTGAGACACCGAAATATGCGAAACATATTCTATAACATCTTTACTGGCTGGTACACTCTGATCACTGAAGATCTATTCCTGACTATAAGATTCAGCTTGGTTTACCTTTGATATCTGATATCTTTGATAGTGACAATGATTATACATAAACTGAGAAAACTAGAGAATGATCTATTCGCTCATAATTCCAGCAAAATGATTTTATTGTCGTGAATTATAGTTTTGCTATTCACTATGGACGTGCACTGAAAATCCTTCAGAGTTCACTTACTTCACATTATTCAACAAATATAATATACCAGAACGTTCTGTAAACATTCACATACAAGTTAACATGAAATCTTCCTGATTTGTTGATCACCAAACGACCAGAGGGGTATTTCTTTATAAGTCTCCGATCTATTACGTCATGTACAATATATCGTACTCAAACTTGTTGTATGACCTTATTGGCGGCTGTAACTTGGAATTAATTGTTTCCGTGTTTAGTTTTTCCTCAACTTTATTATTCATTTATTATTTATTTTATTTCTGAACTACCTTCTGATTTATTCCTTTATTGGTTAAAATAAAGGTAAACACAGTTTATGTTTGCACATTTTATACTAGTTTCATTATAATCAAACCTGAGTAATCTTCGTTGATCAAAGTGGCCTCTCTTAGGAGGTCGTTGAATTATACAGACAGCCAGACAATAAATTCACAAAATATGGCTTCTTGGAAACCTTGAGTTTGTATTTCTAGTGACGTTGATATGTCAACACCTTTTATGTGACTTCTATGACAAGCAGTCGTTTGAATAAAACATTAAAGTCGAGGATATTGGGGTCGGGCATCCCACAATGTTGATTTAACCTTCTTCATATTTTATTAGTAGATATGGTATGATAAGAGAATGATCGTGTGTGTGTGTAATTAATAATTTAATAGCTTTGATTTTGCTCTATAATAATTTATTTCGCTAAACCCTTCCAGTAGTATATGGTGTAAATTAGTAAATTTTAGGCAAACTATTTTTCTGAATTGTTTATGACTTATAAATAAATGTGTGTCAAGAGCATTGACCCTATATTTAGGTCAATGGTCAAGAGTATATAGATAGCTTGTCTTTTGGAATCACATGACCGTAATGACGTAAGTCTGACTATTTATGTTTCTATTCTAACTTACAATTTACTTCATGGAGTAAATTATTACTTTTAGTTAACTACTAACATCTCCATCACATAACAGAAGCCTGTATCTGTATTATACAACACTGATTTATTTGCAAGTAGTCTACATTGCAGCGGATAATATGTTATCAAGCTCCCCCTCCAGTATATGTAAATGATAAACCTGCACGGATGTGCAATATTTTAAGTGAAAACCATGACCTAGGAGAAGACGCCTTGTAATATCTAGTCTAATGACCATATAATGCATATTCATGATATGCATATTTCCCCGGCGTGGGCATATCTGAAGGTTGTTTCATCTTCGACAATTTATACTGCGTATAAACAGTAAAAATTAATTTACATTACCTAGGATAATCTAATTAACGGGTCAAACTAGTTTTCGTTCTGAATTAAACTCTATATGAAATACTATTTTACTGCTGTATGTTTCATTCTACTCAGAATCATATATATATATATAATAGGGCACCTCCGTGGCCTAGCGGTAGCGTGTTGGACCACAGATCACTACCACACGTGTTCGAATCTCGGCGTGGGCATATCTGAAGGTTGTTTCGTGGGGTGTATCCACTTGATAGATTGTCTCCCTAGTTACTTGTGGTGACTGGGACATTCTGCTGATGGAGTAAGTAGAGCACTGTTCTGCAAACCTTAGGGTTCTGGGTTCAAATCCGACTTACTTATGCGCCAAGGTTAAACAACTATATAGGACAATCTATAGAATAAGATGACAATAAGAACTACACATTTTATATTACATATTCCTCTAATTGGGACTTAATATGTCATTTGGATCTCACGGCATTTTGCCGAGAAACTGAATACATTATATGCTAGAATTGTTTTTTATAAACATGTGGGTTACCACTATTTATCACAGTAGATCAGCTACGAGTAACGTTTGTTGTCATTATGGCTTATACTACATAAATCGTATAATGTCTTAAATGAATATGTTTTATGATTTTGTTTTTCGTATAATAGTTTGGGTAGCGTTTTTATATATATATATATATATATATATATATATATTCTGTAGATCGGCAAATGTTGACGATCGTTTTAATTTGGCGAATTGCCAAAAAAAATATATAACCAAATTAAAACGATCGTCAACATTTGCCGATCCTGCGATATACAGATACACCATCATAAATCTCGTCGAAAGGTCACAGTTTGTGGGCATATACTGTTGTTCTCCATAGTGTGAGCTTACGTCAGGGAACCAATCAAAATACAGAATTACATAATGGTGACACTTTTCAAGAATGTTTATAATGAACTGTGATATTTCAAGTGGATTACTGACCATTCACCGTTCATGTTCCATATGACTTCCTTTGAAATTGGTCCATGATTGGATAATAATCAGTAAGCCTGGGAGTGACCGTGTATTTGCTTACGATGTGAATTACAACAAATTACAGATGTCGGTGTGTTTTAAAGGTGCGATTTGAGACAATATTCGTGAAGTTACACATATAATTCAGACTTTATAATACGGATAAAATGACGAAATTCGATCATTTTAGAACCAATAATTCGCTAACTTAAAACGTCGCCATTTTGTCCAGATTGTTAAGTCGCCAACTTAATACCTCGCCATTATTTGCCGATTTACAGTATATAATGGTGGATGGATTTCCTCTGACTGACGGACATCGGGTTGGCCTACATAGTCTTTGTTTATTAAATGCTTACAGTTATATATTTGAGACGTAAGGATTTACAAAATGCCAAATAATCTGATCGGACATATTTTTAATTTGCCTTCCCATTATGCTTCCTTTTCTACGGGCAGTATATTATTGTTGGATATTTATTGTTACAGAAACTATAAATATACCAAATCATCATTCCTAACATGTTCAATCACCAGATATATTACCATAAATACAGTTACTAATCTTCTTAACAACATTCAACATTGTTGTCAGTTCGTAGCAAACATTTCGCTCCTTGATCATTGTCCCACGTGTAACCAAACAGGTCGAGATCTATCTGACAACGCTTCAGGAGCGGCTTCAGCAATCCTGATGGCACTGTCCGGATCACCTCATTGGTGATCTCATATTTATATAAACTTCTCATATTCCAGAACACCTCGTACGCGCGAGTGGTGTTGTTTTCATCAGCCTCTAAACGATCCATGATAGTCTGAATATCGTTCTGGATCGTCTCCAGTTTAAGAATAGCGTCATATCGAATGTGACACGGAAGACACATCCAGTGATAGGTCATCCAGTGCTCATCACGGAAAGACTTGCTTCGGATAACTAACTGCAGAAATTGGTAGAAATTAATCTTGGATTTGCCGGTAATGTCTGTCAGCTTCGATTTTTTGTACGCCTTAGAAAAGATGTGCTGGTACTTCTCTAGGCCGGTCGTACGACTAAGGAACATGCTAGAGTATGCCGACCTGAAGCGTACCAAGGGATGACGAACCAAGATGAACTTGTAGTAATCTCTTAGTTTATCCTGGATGGCACCCAAATTGTAATCACTGAGACGCTTCAGGCTCCGGTTTGTTGACATCTCGGGATCTCCGGCGCCTAAATCCTTCTTCCGGATATAATCGGGAATGGGTTGATGATGATTGAGAAGGTTCACTATTGAACTATATCCTGTACCTGGTATGGCGCAGTATAACATTCGATGTACTTCGTCTACTATGATGTACTTGTATCGATTACGTGACATTTTTACTGGCCTGTTGTCGTTTTGTTTACGTTTCTGGCAGTAATTCTTGATGGTACTAAGTCGCTCCTCATTCCGACATATTGGTAATGGCGGTTTCAGTCTGGTGACTGAAATAATGACAATATCACCCTGTTATTGGCACACAATATAAATTAGAAAGCTATTTACATATTGATATATATATATATATATATATATATATATATATATATATTCACAAAAATTGAATGACTGATTTGTGTTCCAAATCCAATATTCTCTTTGAGCGAAGTATGCTGGTGCAGTTAACCCTGTATTTGGTTTATATTGAATTGTAACTCGCGCCATATTTGTTCTGATCCGGACTCCAGTGTATGAGACGCATAATGTATAATATTAAACTATTTCAAACTATCGGATACTCGTTTATGACTGAATCAATCACCTGGGATACGAATGATCAACATCCACATCAATTAACTGGATTCGAATCCAGCTTCTCTCGCATTCGTCATATGATTTTATCCAATTATCTACTCATGTTAACATTCATTTATCTATGATTTGTTCTACTGGTCTCATTCGTTTGATCTATCTTTCCATTAATCACTCTATCACGTACCTTGATTGGACGTAAACATATCCTTCTCTGTACCGAGATTTTGTCTAAATGTACAAAGTACTACGACGACAGTAAGAAGTACCATCAGAACGCCGATAAGTACAATTCTCTTCGGTGTACATGACTTTGTAGGAGCATCTTCATTATCTCTTAACAGCTGGACGTCCATTGTGACCTTTTCATTTTGGTTTAAAGATGGGAGGTTATTTATAGTCATCCCGACGTTGGAGAGTATTTGATGCGGTGTGTACTTGTGTGTGCTTGTGTGTGCTTGTGTGTGTGTTTTAGCTGTGTATCATAAGGCACAGGCTGTTTTAGCTGTGTGTGTGCGTGCATACATGTGCGTGCATGCATGCATGTATATATATATATATATATATATATATATTGTGTGTGTGTGTGTGTGTGTGTGTGTTGGTTCCCCCCCCCCTCTCTATATATATATGTGTGTACGTGTAGATGTATGTATGTTATATTATAATATATATATATATATATATATATATATATATTTATATATATATGCTTGTGTATGATACGCACATACACGCATATATATATATATATATATATATATATATATATATATATATTATACATACATACATCTAACACGTACACACATACAATAGCAGGAGAAAGCACGATATACCAATGAGACTAACACAGACAGATGAGCAGCAATATAGATCGAGAGACAAAAAATATAACAAAGATAGAAACAAATGGCCTACTGACAGTCGCTTACACACGGACACATAAATTGACACACACACATATAATATATATATATATATATATCATTTACCTTACCTGGGTACCAACTTCCTGTCCCTCCATCAGCAATAAGTGTATCATCTGACGAGTTAGAATTATTCCTCAGTGTCTATGCGGCATATCTGGATATCGTCTTGTTTGAAATCTGAATGTCTCCCACTTCAACTGTTTGCATTTCGTGAGATCTTCACTTGAAACATCAGTGAAGTGGTCAGGAAGAAAGTCTGCCATATGGCATCCTGTTTATACGGTGGCTAAGAGACATCGATTATGCACTGAAATTGGAGATATGTGGTTGTTAAGTACATTGATTATAATCTTACAAGAAGTGGACAATATGACCTGTATGCGGAGAGTAACATCAGTAATTGACGTTCGTCAAATATTATCAGCTTCCTAATAAATGTGATAAATATTACTTGACGTAAATTATATCTCTTTTCTAATAACTGGATCTTCTTCATCTTTTACATACGCCATTCTAGTTTCTATTCTTTTCTATGTACTAAGATCTTTCAATCAAACACACAAATACACACACAAACTAATTTGCCAACTACTATTCTAAGGACTTGCTATTGTCATATAGTTGTATACTGGTTTGAGCTAAGGACGTGACTCTTGTTTTCTGACATCAATAAAGTATGGCTGCAGCCAGGATTTCGAGACACATTCTCTCAACCGACAGAACGTTCGTTGTTTCCATCAAAAAACAGCTTTGACATCGACTTTCTGGGTGATGGGGGGATAGCTCTCGACAGCAGATTCCAACAAAAACATCGTGAGTTAGAAACTCTTGCGCTACTCGTCATTCATCAAATTCTTGTTGATACTCATCCATAAAGAAGAAGATCATGTTATGTGGAGGATGTAAAACGTTCATAAATCGTATTGTCCATCATTGACAATTAATAAGAGACGTTATCTATTACGGAACATGTCCAACAATTCCAATTTTATTTATGTATTCGGTGTATCTTTGTTCTGATGGGAAGAGTCTCCAGAGGTGTTTCATGTCGTACAAAAAACATAGTGGTGATTTAATTGTTCACGGGACTTTATAGTGGTTTAGAAATATCTTCTTCTGATGCGACTAATGTTAATACCAGTTTGTGTGCACGCGAGCGCGCGCGCCATTGTGATGGATAAGCATAACATGTTTCATAACCAAATATAAACACTGACCAGAATGTAGCCTTTCTCTTCAGTGACACAGCGCTCGATGTGCTCCCTAAAAACACATCACAAGTGTAGTAGTAGTAGTAGTACTAGTAGTAGTAATAGTCGTAGTAGTAGTAGTAGTAGTAGTAATAGTCATATTAATAGTGGTAGTAGTAGTGATGATGATATTTTTTTGTTATGAACACTGTATTCACAATTCTTCAACAAAAGACTCTTCTGAAGTAATCTATCAGTCATCTATTTTAGTTCAGATTATTGCCGAAGCTAAACAAATAGCCTACTGCTATCACTGACTATAGGCTATCTATTGAAGAGAGTGAGACATAATTATGTTTTGAACAATTATTAACGATCTTTCTTTATATTTGATGTTTGTCAGTTTGGTGCAGAGTTATTGATTAGCCATGATGAAAGCTTATTATTATTATTACAGTAGACCCCTGAAGCTCCATCCAGTCGTTACTATTTCCCCTTTTATCGCAATATACTGATCTTGTGATGTGTTTTACGGAGCACATCGAACGCTGTCCCACTGACGAGAAAGGCTACATTCTGGTCAGTGTTTATATTTGGTTCTGAAACATTTTATGCTTATCCATCACAATGGCGCGCGTACACACACACACACACACACACACAATATATATATATATATATATATATATATATAAACACACACACACACCCTTATAGGCCTTCCTCCGTTATAAGATGATTGTTACTTCCCCGTCCAGACCTTGGTTAACAACCAAGGTCTTCCTTTGTTCTGCCATGACGCTTCAGTGCAAATGTACTAAACAATATAAAATGATGATTTATATATATTCATTATTATGGTGGTGATGAGGAGGACCGGAGATAATCAGTAATGCTTCCTAATTAACATAACTCGAAGTGCGCAGTGTTTTTTTATTGAAAATATAAAGATAGTTTGATGACTTGGTGGTTACTAGAACTAGATAAAGTCATATTTTAATTATCAGTTGGCTATCTTAAGCAAGAGGTCTCTAAGATTCAGGCTTACGTGATATCCAGAAAATACAGAACCACATCCACGTTAGTTAATTGTTTTCTTTTAGCGTTTGTATCCTATCTAATATCTGTGTTGGCCTCGGATGTGTTCATTCTGTTGTTTTTGTCTCTATCGTGTTTAGAATGATGATATTTTCTATCTGTTTCATTCATATTTATCTGCTCTTATTTCAGGTTTTATGACACGTTTTCAGTTGGGTGTTAATTATTATTAATATCAGGCGTCTTAATCATGTTTGGTTGTGATCAGATAAGCACCGGCTCAGTGTTTAAACAATCCATAGCACTAAATTTACTTTAAAATTAAGTATATACAATGACAGAACGAATTCACAAGACAATTCCAGGCTAACAATAGCACCAACAACAATAACAAAACAATAATAATAACACCAACAACAACAATAATAACAACAACAGCAATAACAACCAGAAACACACAAAATTATCCGAGAAATATTACAACAATATGTTTATTCAAATTTTACCGTAACCTATCGAAGGCTAAACTTTTTGAAGTCCTATTTTACCATGAAGCCACTTGAAAAGAAATAAATCTCGTTTTTAAGATGATGACTGGTGTAAGTTTGTGATGATCGAGCTGTATGTTTACACTCGCTCGACGTACGAATCATGTCTCCGCACGTTCCACGTCTTCAGTGCCATTTACCCCCTGAATTATTTCAAAGTAATTATTTACCTTCGAGACCGCGTGGTAATTGACTATTCGGCATTTGTCAACAATTTACTGTTTATTGTTCTCAACTGCCGACTGCGTCGCTTCCCAGACAGTGTTATGCCGCGCGAAATCCACCCTACTGGCTTGTTTACGTACAGTTCGAATCAATTCGGTGCCTTGCCTGTCCCGGTGATGCGGGTGATGCGCCTATTGGTCTTACCTTTTCCGGCCGAGCCCCAATACTGGATCGTGGATCGATAGCGCGAGCCGAGAGAGCGGTAGTGAATATCTCGCCTGGATACGACGCCAATGGTTTTATGGGCCTGCTATTGTCCGTCCGAAACAGCCACTTGTCTCGTACCTGTCGTTGATCCAGTAGAGAAGATAACCGTGACATTAAGACCGCTCGCCATTATCACCTCAGGCAGTTAATCATGGCGAGGTGTTGAGGTGATGTCGATGATTCAGCATTAATTTTATATTAAGAGGGGGACGGTCGTTGTCGACGCGCTGTCTAGGAGCTGTTAGACATATTTTGTTAATATTTTGAACACGGAGAATTGAGCAGCGACCGATATTGCCTTTTCTACCAGAACTCACCATCCAGACATAAACGGTTTGACCTACGTAATACCGAATTGCTAGCGCATCCTGAGTGTCGCGGACGCGTCTAATCCTGTTTCCTGTCCAGTTGATGGCATCCTAGGGACGGTACTTGTGGCGTCGTCTTTGTCCGAACGATACAGCGACGACATGGATGGGCTGGTCCAGTGGACTATTGTAGCCGTCTCCATACACGTCACGGAGTCACGTTTAGGTCTAGGCGGTTCTTCCGCAAGAACGGGATGTGTGGAGCCAGAATTCAAGAGTAAGTCTGTTTATTGTTGACATAGCTTCCTCCATCGTCATCACTGGAAACAGTGTAATGTACCGAAGACGGAAAAGTTGTTTATCGTGAAAATTATTCTTTTATTTGTTTTCTTATTTATTTATAAAAATGCATAAATATACAATAATTGTTATTTTAATTATGCATCTGTTGTATATTTTAAGCTAGGTTATCACTGCTAGATCTCAGATGAGGTGTATCCACCATACACCTTCATATTGTATAGTTGGAATAATAATAATATATTTGTGGGTTTGAATCAAAGAGGTTAGTTTAATAGCCAATAAAACACACACACACACACGATACGGTTGATATAAGTTAATATAAGGTCTACATCTGTGGTGTCGAAGTGTTGGACCACAAGAAATTACTGTCAAAGTAGTTATCTTGTGTATGTAGTAACTCGTCATTGAACCACAGGCACGTGTTGTTTCCTGCGAGCTGTGGTGTCAAATGGTATGTTTTATATGCTTCCGTTTTTGTACGTAGCTTGCATGTAGCCACTTCCCTGTGGGCGTGACATATTTTTCGCGTACGAAAAGCGGATTAGATGGGGCCCACAGGCTGATGAGTAGCACAGACACATGTATAGGTCCTACGTACATATAGATATGCGGAGGTGTAGAATATTTTATATTTAGATTAAAGTATGTATAGTTTTATTTCTGTATAGATTCATAGAGGTATAGGTTTCAAGGGGTGTTCAGATGTTAGTGTTCTGAGCCAGTGCAATTCAAGAATACCATTCAAGAACATTGTAAAAATAAATATTATATTTTACAATCAGTCCGATAATGTTTACTAAATAGGGATCCAGTCTGGAAAAAAAGTAATCCTGACTATTGGACATTTCCTTTGTATCTACATATGACTAAATGATTTCTGTAATATGTTTGGTGTTTCTAATTGGTTATGATTTTACAATTATCATTTACATATGGTTATTAAAGTTTCTCTAGGTTCCACATTTATTCCTAGTGTCTCTCCACGAGCTGAAATCATTTTTTATCCACTATAGTTTACTGCTCCGATGAGCCTTCTTTTACAGACATCACGTATAACACAACTAATACACTAACATAAAGTTATCCTTGTGCTTTATAAACCTAAAACTCACACATTATTCTTTCCATTCTTCGTACAATTTATAGCACGACTACGTTTTTTGGGTCACCGAAGTCGTCCAATGTCAGATAGTCAGACATATAAACTGCAACATACATCTATTGTTATAATACACTATTATGGTATGGTGTGGGGTTTTTTTTTAGGGGGGGGGGTGTTCTTGCATACATGATAATCAGTGCTAGGACTACTTAATTGAAGTAGCCAACTTCCAGTCATCTTTGAGAGAACTTTGTGTCCTCCTCAGACATTTAGACTGGGGGGGGGGGAAGTTTAAGGGCGTATCTTATATGTGCGCTCTTTATAATAGAATGGAGCCGATGATGCCAAGTGAAAGATCCGCATCACTTTACATAAATGGTAGTTTATCATCACTAACAATGTCACATATTAATTCTATTGAATCGTGGGGTGTTTTTTGTTTTCAGTACCGGAAACGAAGTACATAAATCCTGGATACACATGGGTAAACTACATGTTGTACAGTTTGTTTGGACTGATCACGTTAGCCATGGTGACGTATATCGTGTTCATTCACGTCATGAGACACGTCCGAAGTAACAATAGAAGACGAGCCATCGAGATGACAAAAGATAGTCGACCTAATTCTGCTCCATCAGAAGATGCCATTACTTCGAGAGAGATCCTCATCAGTTAATGACTAAAATATATCTAATTTATTTTTCGGATACATACAATGATATGTCAGTGACAGTTTGGGATATTGAAGCTTTGTAAATGTTGACGGGTAAAGTACTGAACGCATGGCTTCCATTTCCCTCCCCTCCTCTCTCTCTCTCTCTCTATATATATATATATATATATATATATCCAACTTCCACAGTACAGACAATATATATATATATATATATAGCTAAATGGAATTGTAAGACATATGTGGAATGCCGGTGGACCAGTGTAGCTATGAAGCTGTCTTCCCACTGCCCCATAATAGTGAGGTTCTGTGTGTGTGTGTGTGTATCACCATCAGCTATATATATATATATATATATATATATATATATATATATATATATATCAATTAATCTATCTGTCATTCTACCTTTATCTATGCATCTATGTAAATACTTATATATAAATTATGTATGTGTGTGTGTCTGTGTACGTACTTGCGTGCGAGTGTGTTATGTTACACTTTGAAAGTTCTTCACTGACAGAATATCATAATTTTGTTGTCATATTTTTTCTTGCCCTGTATCCCTTCAGACTGGTATTTTTGTTTCAATGTATTTCTTATTTTTTCTAATAAAATATAATCCAGTTCGAATTTTTATTCTGTATTCATGTGGATAGCACCTATATAGATAAGTAATAAAGTATAATCTGTTGTTTATATGCTGTATTTAATCCGTTTTCTCCTCTGCGCCACTGTAAGACACGCGCATTCCTTCAAGTACGTGAGCACACGGCAAATACATAATATTTGACTTCTACAGCATATATATTTTATTATCAGCTTTAAACGATGATTATTGTTATTTTTAAATCAATCGGCGTATTTAGGGGATCCATAATGGAAGCTGGAACAAGTCTAACAGAAACTTTAATTTGGCCCCATCCAAGACAATAAATGTATATTGTAAACTTAAGATACCGAGTAAGGGCTGATGAAAGAACAAAATGTGATGAATACCATGAAACTGTAAAAGAGAGGAGATTATTATCATTTCACGTCACGATTGGTACATAAAACGAAGTTTTTATCATTCGGTTAGCAGCACTTAATCGATTAGTTGCACTTTGAATGGACGTTAGTCACCGGTGAGCGATAATAGGGTTTCTTGATTCAGTTGTCATAATGCGGTCGTTTTCAGGCCATGTGTGACGAGACCTCGTGATGGATAAATGGCTGCATTATGTTGTGATTCGTTTGTGTTTAAACAATATCTCAGAGAATGATAATAGCTCTTTTTCGTAGCTAGAATTGTTAATGTAGCTAAATCATTCACGTCGTTTCTTCGGTTAGAATAATTTTTTAGCACACGTTTATAGACAATTCGTTTTTAGTTTTGTTCTGGACGTTATGGTTCGGTGGATGTTAATGAACTAAATTTAATAAACGCACAATGATATTAACCGTCATTAGTATTTAGGGTAAATTGTTGTATATCTAAACTAGGATGCTGTTATGGAATAAATTAAAATACAATTCCACTGAATAAATCGGTTTTATTTGGAATCGTATAATCTGAGATTTGGGTCTATTTCCAAACAAACCAAGCTGTTACTGTTCATTCGCTAAAGGAATATATTTAAAATTTCTTGTGTATCGATATTAGATTGGAAAACATAAAACAAAAAGGAAAGACACGTTTACGGTGGAGTTCGCTTGTTATATCACGTAAAGAGTGCAACGAATATGTCGACCAAAAGAGGAAACATTATAGAGGACTTATTATACATGTTGATGATGATGATTGATGTTTTACGGCCACTTTGTGCACAAGGTAGGCTAAATGGGCCGAGCGACCTCCAAAGGTAATGAGGCGAAGTCAAAGACGAAACAACCTTCAGATATGCCCACGCCGAGATTCGAACATGTGTAGTAGTGATCTGTGGTCTAACACGCTACCGCTAGGCCACGGAGGCGCCCTATTATATATACACACACACATATATATATATATATATATGATTCTGAGTAGAATGAAGCATACAGCAGTAAAATAGTATTTCATATAGAGTTTAATTCAGAACGAAAACTAGTTTGACCCGTTAATTAGATTATCCTAGGTAATGTAAATTAATTTTTACTGTTTACACGCAGTATAAATTGTCATAACGACCATTAAAGCCTCGCATCACAATTTGTATTAGATTTTCTGTTATGCCATTATTGAGTTCATGTAATTTTATTTATTGTACACATCACTTGAAGTGTCCAGCTGATCGTAATTTATAAATCGAGTTATTTCTTTATTTGTTACTCCTATGCTGAGTCGTATATATATATATTTAGCATCCATAAGTGGGAATTGTTCCATTATTTCTAGTTGATTTAGACATTTTTATATAATACACCCGACTCATCCCCCGATAGTCATCATCAGCGTCGAGCAGAAACGGTAACCATCCGCAGTTAACAAGTCCTTTTGGAATACACTCAGGGCCCTCTTCCATAGCTGCTGTGTCTAATACAATAGCTAACCGAAAATTTCGTCTTCCATATAAGTTTCCGCTGCTGAGTATTAATCTTTTGAAACATAAACATCTTCCTACTACCTTGTCATTAATTTCTGACAATCCGATTAACCGAGATACTTCATCTGTAACAGAATACTTATATTTCTTCTCTGTAAAATAAAGGATACTTCTAATTCTTAGGCCATAAAAATAAGTTCAAATATATTATTTATTGATATTATTATTATTATTATTATCATAATATTACTTTTCACGTGTCATAGAAACTTGTTTAATAAAGTATTAAAAATAATGAAGTTAGTCTTAGTTCATATTCCGCTATAAAAAAATTAACTGCCTCTGAAAGATGAGAAATGTATACATGTGTGTGTGTGTGTGTGTGTGTGTATTGCTGATATTATAGCTGTTATAACTGCTATGGTAGATAATATTCTATGCGAAGTTCATCATGGTAGCTGATCTATAGTATAAGTTATGTTTAGAGTGAACAGCAATTGTTTTATTAATTCTTTTCAAATTTGACCATTTATAATGAATGACACGTTAATACCGTAAACTTCACGTTTTGTACTCCATAATATGGTGATGCGCAACAAATTTAATAGGTCATGTCATACAACGAAACATTAATTATGGAAAAGGCTGTTACAAACACACATCAGTATGTCTATTTTATAAGCTACCTGTGTTAGTTCTCATTCACTGATGATCACAACATCTGCTATATGTATTTTAAGGCATGCTATTTGCATTCTGAGATCAATATGCCTACCATCCGTAACAGTTTATGGTAGGAAGTATGCCTTTTCTATACGTACACACCCTTTACCAGTCCATTAGTCGAGTAGGCAAAGGTAAAATGTGACTCTAAAAGGATGCGTGAAACAATTTATCAAACTGGATTGCGGTCATTTGTTTCAAAACAAAAGGAATACTGTATGTTCGTTTATAGTTTTGTATCCTATATTATTCCATACGTGTACGGATTAAATTGGCTGAGGAAGTATGAGTCCACTGATAAATGCACGAGGTAGGCATGTCTGCAAATAGGCGATTCACTCTTTTGCAATTCAGTAATAATGACATTATCGTTGATAGAATACTGCATTCCTGGAAATGTATGGGCACAATAGAGTCAGTGGAGACAAGAAGATTGTTGGATATGAAAATGACCACACTTACTGCTGTATGTCGACCTCTCAAACAAACCTCAGTGAGAAACGGAACTGATTAGCCATACTTGGGTGATGATCGACCTTAAATTAACATTTTGTGAATTGCCTTGTGTGGAGAAAACAGCGACATCGGCTAAAAACTGGAGCTATCAACGAACCGAGAAAATATAATATTTGGCAGTTTCCATGGAAACAGCAATTGTGTTTTTTTTTTTTTTTTGTTCGCTCCGTTAAAGGGACGCCTTTACTACTGTATGATGAACAATTTAGAAACATTGCATAGCGAGAGTTTATTTATTTTATTATCTCACGATGATGGTGTCTGAGTATCACTTTTAGGGTGGGATAATGCGTAATGGACAAGTGCGACGTTCATTTCTTTCGGATCCGAATTAAGATACACAAAACATCCGTCCTTAATCGATGGATTATTCCCAAGCGTAGCCGAAGAGACGGGTGTTTCCGGTCCAGATCCATAACCTCGACACAAACAAACGGCTCTAGAGCTTCGACTGTCAACTCCTTCTTCACTGACGCATCCTTCAGTGCCATCTTACCAAACGTAGATATATCTACAGTTGATGATAATCAATTTGTGTGTTATCTCGTGTTTGGGCGATAAATGGATTGTCCTGACTCAGTAATGGAGAAAACCGGGTCAATGTCGCCATAACAGCCACACAGCCCCGAATCAATCAGCGAGAAGCGCACACCTAGAAACGGCAGACGACAGCCTTTATCAGCGATGTCGTGTTTGCCCGAGAGGCTGAATTATTCATACCTGTCGCTAGCAGCAGCAGGTAGGCAGGCGGGAGGGCGGCGCGCCGACCACCAAACGGTACCTGTCTTAAGTGGAAACAATAACCTTACGCGTTAAGTCGATTTAAGATGGCCGCCGATAACAATGCTTTTCGGGATTTGTCACAGAAGAATGCGTCCCATTGTTCGGCAAATGGATCGTATTATAAGGATGGTCACTATCTGATTGTACAGCTAGGTTTCATCAATAAGAGACCGGAATTTGTCCAGGATTGTGTTTGAGATGGCGACAGGTGTCCCTTATTCGAAACGGTTTAAAACTTGCAGAGATGTTGACAAGACAATCGAATGATACTTTTATGTAACCGAACTGTCTTGAAGAGACTTCATTATCTATAGTACTACGTTATATTTAGTCTATAGGCTCAAATAACATGGAATGTTTAATGGAATGGCTAATCCTGACGCTGCTTGCTCTGATACGTCATACTGAGTCACGAACAGGACGAGGAGGGGGATCAGCATCCAGGTGTCCGGAAGATGATTTTAGCCGTAAGTAGGCATCAGAGAATAACGAGATAACTCGAAGATAGTAACAATATGATTTATTAATAACTCCAACTAATTAATTCTTCGCACATCTAAAAAGTAATTATCTAGAAAATAAAAAAAAGTAATTATCTACAACAATAGAGTAAAATGAAATTAGATCGAGGCTCTAAATGATTTATCATGAAAACAATCTAGTTATGACGTTATATCTAAATGATTAGGGGTCTTTTGCCAAATATCTTACGTGTGTGTGTGTGCGAATTATATATGTAGTGTACTAATCAGGAAGTGTTGTACTCCTGACACTTTCCCTTTCAATATTGTACTTGTTTATTAGAAAAAATTGTATGATGTTAAATAAATACAAACACGTTTGCGGGAATAAACTAACTAGATTAGCTACTTAAAGGCTAGCTCATGTAAATGTTGCTGTTTTACGGTCACTTTTGTGCACATGGTAGGCTAAATGGGCCGAGCGACCTCCAAATGAGGCGAAGTGAAAGATGAAACACCCTTCTGATATAGTCCGGTCTGGGATTGAACCCAGGTGTTATAGATCTGTAATCAACTGCACTACCAGTTAGGCCACGGAGGCGCCCTTTAAAAGGCTAGCTCAAGCAGATGTGTTACAATCAAGATAAAAAAAACGAAATATACGTGTGTATATCATGTGTGTTTCAATTTTTATTTGTTGCCCTTCTTGTGATACACTGACATCTCAAACGTTGAAGCCAGATATTTCAGATGAGGTTTCACAATATGATCTATATAAAGATATAACTTAGGTATTGACCAAGTTCATATTATTGGGATTTTTATATCGAGTTGGCACAGATATTCTATAGCTATCTCTTTTAATGCTTCATATATCGATAACATGACATAAACTCCTGAACGTGATGGCTCAGTGATTAACAATGGTAGAATATAAGCTTAGACTATATCCGGGTTCAAATCCATCGAGCGGCGGCTGACTTAACTCACCAGATGATGGCGGATTACTGGTAGGATTATGTGCCATGAGTAGTTCGTGGTTGTGGTCTATTGCACAGGACATACCAGAGAACAAAATTACCGAAAAACCTGCAACTAAACGAGTTCTAAGTTACCATAATCATCATTCGGTTGGCAAGTTGTACAGCTGTAAATTATGAATCTCCATAGAACGATACCTGTTCATACAACACTTTTTGCTCACATACAATTTGTTTTACATGGAAACAGCATGTACGAAGAATCTATTATTTAATAAGTATTTTGACATTATATAATATTTTATTATTGACCGACATTGATCTCCTTTCAGGATCTTAAATTATTAATTTCATTGGGAAGCTCTATTCGAGAATAGTGTAATTGATTCCGGAGTTATCTAATTGTATACACTAACATTAATTTTACCAATGACGTGACATCATCATAGTCAAGTCAGGCAGGTTATTGATTTGTGTCTCTCCGTTCGTTTTCAGCACCAGAAACGAAGTACAAACATCCGGGATACACATGGGTAAACTACATGTTGTACAGTTTGTTTGGACTGATCACGTTAGCCATGGTGACGTATATCGTGTTCATTCATGTCATGAGACACGTCCGAAGTAACAATAGAAGACGAGCCATCGAACTCACACAACAGAATCGACCCAATTCCTCTCGCTCGGATGAGGTGATCACGTCCAGGGAAATCCGTATCAGCTAACGGTTAGAAATCTATGCTCGGACAAACGATCCTTCTATCCAGATATAGCACATTGTTGTTATCATTCCGCGGACCCGACGTAGTCGTGATAATTGCCCAACATCGAGCCTTCGGGTGTAAACATAGACATGCTGCTCAAAACGGAATTACACGATGGTGGCGACATCTAGCTAACGTCAGTGTTCTTTTTCCAGCTAATTGTGTGATGCTGTGTATCATGACTCACCGTCATAATGCGTAACGAACGCTATCATGTTACTAATAGTTCATCTATTAAGTCAAAATGTATACCGGAACATTTAAATCTTCCTACTATCTAGTGTAGCGTTCATCATTAGCGAATGGTAAACGCCCTATAAGCGATGTCCTGTTGCCTATCAGAAAGCGTTTGACACGATTTGCTTGGCCAATATATATCGCGTCAGCATAAAACTGTAAATTGGAATAAGTTACAAACGATTTAATTAATATTACTCCTTTGCTCTTAAACTTAATTATATGATAACGACCAGTTATCCTCCAAGCTACTCATAAATATATCCCACATTTTGCTGTACATATTTATATGTAGGAGAGCCGTCTGGATGTTCGGATATGGCTAACATTCTAGTCCTAATTTATTGTTCTTATTATGCTTTTGTCGCAGTATCCTTATGGTTACCTTTCTTTAATTAAAACGGTTTTAGTTTCCCATGTAAGGTGCCGGATCTTGATGAGTGTCACTAATACTAGATTATTAATACGACCGCTCTCGTGTGTCATGTCACGATGCGTGTTTCCAGTTGATAATACCTTGCATAGCCTTGCGAATACCAACTGAACAACCAGACAAATGGCCAGCGATTCAAGAATAATATGTACATAGGTTCCTGAAGCTTATATATATATATACGTATATACAATGGCCAAACTGGCATTGTTTTACGTAGCTTAGCCACCTCAAATGTGAGACGCTTATGGTCTGTAATTTACTGCTTCACCACGACGACCAATTCTAAACAAATTTAGAATTTACTACAAATGACATATTCGGTGGAGAAAACCTTGCAAGTTGCCTGAAAAACTCCTACTCTAGTGCCACGGCCGGGATTGGAATATCAGATCTCCCGCACAACTTGACCACGAGTACGAAAGTCCCGCGCTCTAACCCATGAGGCCATATAAATAAACATACACATTGACTACACTTACAGGATTCCAATCTCCAAATCCGGCACCCAACTATATCGAAGCAGACCACCTTTGCCAAACATGACGTCTCCATTATATTTTCTTCCCCCGTGCTATATCGTAAAAACTGTTTAGCTTTTGTCCCCACTACATCAGACATATAATGACTTCTCTTCTTAAACTGACGTCACAGGCAAGAACTATTGCAGCATATACGATTTAAATGCAACCAATAAACATCATTTCACATATGTCCTTTGAATGTTTATCGGGTGAATACGATAGGATTCAAGTTTTAATTAGTAGATATTGCGACCCGAAACATGAAGGCTATATATAGAATGTGCTTAAAATGTGTGATGGTTATAAAAGTAACATCAAACCCAAGGATATTACTCGCAAACTATACGCGACATCTCAGATGCAATGAAATCACCGAATGACAGCCACTACCAATGTTATATTGTACGGTGCAGAGGGAAGTCATGTGTCCTTTGGTTCAAATACACCGCAATATTCATAAATATTGTTTTATTCAGATATAATTCTTGGTTAGAGCTTCTTTACACATCGTTGTAACCGGCTTACACTTACGTTCCTTATCCGGCTTCATAATTGCAGCTCGCAGCTTTATTTGGTTCGCCAGGACTTTTAACTAGAATTTTATTGTATTTATATTTTGACTTCATATATGCAATAGTCTGCACTTTTGAAATTAAAGTATTCGATCAATATTTTGTAAAGCTTGCATACATAAAAGATCTGACTGGACTACAACATAGGATATTAATGCAATCGTCCGTTTCACGAACAACACCAACTTTAGTATACATTCCTAGGTAGGAAGTTAGCGTACGGATTGTTTAACATTATTTTTGTATCAAATTACTGTGTATTGGTACGTTTTTAATACAAGTTTGGGTCAGTTTAAATTTAGTGAAAAGGACACAACCTTACCAAACCAGGAAGGTTACACCACAAGTGTTCCCAATCTTAATTAAATATTTATTTCCGCATGCCGACTGACAACTATCTCATTTACCTGACATAAACCAATCATCTGCCAAACCGACAATTCATATTTCCATCACAATTCACACAATGAAGTAAACAAACACCAAGAAACCGCCACTTCACCGATTAATCGTACGCCGAACAAAAATATCCGTGACCGGTCACCGAGAACAAAGCATATTGTATTATATTTTATTTATCCACAACAGGCCAAAAACATCTGGCCACATAATTCACACCATCCAATCACTACATTCAACTAACACTGGTATTAATTGTCAGAAAACTCCATACAAAGTGCCATTTACAATATTAACACCAATTACTGTTAAACGAAGCTTGCAAATATACCAACCAATCTTCGTCGAGACTAACGAGGTAACGAGTGTTCAGTATGTGTGTGATGCGAAATGATCTAATGTGTGACCCAACCCGCGAAAAACGCACCCAAACGTGTTCCACAAACTGATCGACCAGTTACACCACGGCTTATTCGCCTGCACAGGAGCTCAATCGATTATGCCATTCACTGCCAATTCAAATCATTCGTCCACTTGCTCTCAGTCGAGTAATCGCAGGAAATTGGACAGGAAATGGATACCAGCTCCAAATCACTGGCCATCAATTGAAGAACACTCGCAACCGAAACGAGTCCCACCTCCTCACGCAATTAAGTCCTACATTTAGTAGCCACGCAAACACTGGTGCTCAAGTTGTTACAATCAACATATCCCGATCTCAAAAACATCAAACGCAGATGACTCACGCTATTACGGATAAAACGAAGCTGCACAGAACAGACACACCACAATTTCATACAGTCTGCCAAATAAAACGATCGAGCACTGTTCTGCACAGCAATAATCACCTTTCCGTCACAACACACGATCATTTCCCATAAATTAAGCACACTCCCTAATCAAACTAGTTCTCGATTTGGCTTAGCCACAAACAAATTTCAGGATAGAAATTATTCCTCAGTCAACAGGAAGATAAAATCAGGGCAAAGCAGATTTTTTTCCTGGGAAATAACCTGCCTGCCAATAGATCATTCTATTTACTAGCTGTTGCATAAGAATTTTCCCTTTTCACTCATGACCAGGGAAAAAAATCTCGGCATTCCATACCGCCTAAATATTAATTCACACAGGCAAACAATCAGTGGTAATTTAATATTCAAAGAAACTCTTAAATCATACTACATCAAAACTAGCTGTTGCAGTTCTGTCCAGCAATGACTATCAAACAAGGACTGATTGTTACATTTAAATAAGCCAAAATTAATGCACACAGATTAAGGCAAATGCTGAAGGTCATGCTCAAGTAACAGTTAATGGAAACCTTACTTAAAAATTAACTCGTTCAAAGCATATGTCATTGTTGTAATGCCCAAAATCGGATACCTTGCCATGACTCATCATTGCTGGAAATGAAGATCCTGCCGCAGAAAACAAGGCAGGAAAGACGCAATGAACGCACATAAATTATATTGCTGCACAACTGAAAATATAAACACAAACTACATGGTCACATCTGGGATCATCCACACGGCATTAAGGCTCACAGACAAGACCAGGCTGATTCATCATCCAGGCACCAGACTCACTATATATAAAGCAACCCACATACACCGGAATTTCTTATTCATATATTCACAAACGGACACATTTAGAAATTAGGCAATAAGCCAGACTTAATCATACAGAAAAACTGTCACCCCATTCAAGAAGGAAAAAAGCAACCCATATTACTACTTTTGAAACATTGCTACACCAAACTGACCCAGTACTCCCAAGCTCAGACAGAATGCACCCACACGTCCACTCAATAGACGATCACATGAGCAGACAGAAGAGCACAAGCACAATCACTCGTCATATTGGTATTTACATCCACTCCAGAAGTGTGCCTCTCTCAATTTCATTCAATGATAAAAAATGAATTACTATTATAAAAGGATTTATTAACAGAATATAATCCAGTATCATCTCCTTGCAATTTATTCTACTACGTTGATGAGAGCGTTCAATTTAAACTAAAAATGGAGGAACTCGACTTCAAAGTATGGCTCTGACTTCCAGTTGGCGATTTTGTGGCCGGTGTAGCAGCACAGATCCAGTCCTATGTCAGGTAATAACTTACCAGTCTCTGTATGCTGTTGATCATGCTGCCAATCAGCTGACCTACTTACCAACAACAGACCATGACCCCAAAATTTATTCTACTGCTACATTTAACAGCCAAAAGTGAGGCAAACCTACCTTCTCACATAATAGTGATACAGGCACTGACATTTCTAAGTTTTCTTTAGTAAGAGCTTGGGAGATTATAATTAGCGCGGTGCCTGGGTGCCATATTTCAATTACCAGAGTGAGCCGTTGTATGGTTACCTGCATTTGTCGAACTGATCAACACTGTGAGATGTCAACCATGTGGAATATACCAGAAGCGACCATGAGCTGCAATGATAAACAAAAACATTCTGTGTATGTTAAATTGTACTACTTGTAGAATGAGTGCACCTCACAGTTGACTTTCTAAGCTCAATTATAGTGATTATTATATCCAAAATATGTGAAACCACACACAAAAACGAGTTTTCAATGAAAAAAGCAACAACACAGAAAAAATATGTACACAAGACAACTGCACCTATAGTATTCAGCCAAACTTTAATGGACTCAGCAATTTAATTCAAGACATTTACACAAGGGTCAAACATCTATAGTAAACACTCATTAATGATTCTTATTTACAGGTTTGTCTTCTGCACACAATAATGGTTTCCTACATTCCCAGGCACCACCACACGCACAACAGGCCACAATTTTCAAACAGAGTTCACTCAGGATGAATACAGCTGAAACATGTTAACATCTAACCTACTTCAACCCGCCCACCCATAAACTTAAACACTCCAGCCATCTAAACTAAAACTGGAAATGACCAATCACCCAAGTGTCATAAAAACACGATATCTGGGATAAGTGGTAGAGCCATACGTAACCAGTGCGGCACATTCTTACATTTAAATCACCCACACAAATGCAAGGGATAACCTCGACACACACCAATCTAGCAAACGTCACTCAGGAACTCGGTGGAAGCAATCATGTATATATAAAAAGTATAAAAGAAACACACAGGAATTTTGTCACTTTCGGTCCAAATAAATTAGCCATTCATAAAAATGGAGAGTGAGAAACATGACGCCGAACTCATCAAACTTTGGCCATCTGCAACGTGCAGCAAACATTCCAGACAAAAACATTACAGCAGACACATTCCTATCACGACTAAGGCTAACACAGCACACAGCAGGTTAAAAACTTAACCAGCAAAATCATCCAGATTATCAGCAAGTGACACAGCCAGTGTATATGGCAAGCATCACCCATCTGTACAACAATAATGCCAAAACAGATGGATTACTTAGAAGGCTGCCTCTTGTGTAGAAGATATTTTTTGTTACAAACAGGATGAGGTATTAAGCAAACTTTTAAAATAAAACTCTCCATCTTTCCACTTTTCAGATGCTTCCCAAACAGCTCAGACACTCGGAACCACTCATAGCAATTAACTGATCACACCAAGCACCATATTATCTACAATAGATCTGCTCTACCTCATTTTTTTCTAATTTTTCTAAATGTGTCTTCATCTTTTGTACAAAATACAGCTGCCTTTTGAGAGTTCAAATAATATAAACTGTCCAACATAATCCCATGCAACAGCAAAGGGAAACAAACAACATGGAGCCTTTTGTAAAGAGTAAAACAAGTTCCTTTTCTATCCCTTGCACCGGTAGGGTCGACCACTATATTAGCAAGTGTGCTGCTCTACCACCCAGACTTTGTCTGTCCTCCCCAACTACCACCTTGTGTCTCTGATGAACCCTGGGATCCATTCCAGCCACCGAAACTACCAAATCCACCCCCGGACTGGGTGGCAGGCTGGTTAGTACTACCAGCCAAATTCCCAAAACTGCCACCTTGTCCACCCTGGCTAGTTTGCATCTGATTTCCATCACCACTGCCCTGGCCAGCCTGTTGCTGGCCCTGATTAACACCAGCACTTCCACCTTGTCCACCCTGACCTTGATTCATCATACCCAGTAGGCCCCAACCTCCCTGACTGAGAGCAGCTTGAGCTGCAGCAACCATAGCTGGGTTAAGCTGAAAAGCAGCCCCCAAGTTATTCAAAAGGGGATTATTAGCCATATTACCACCTCCAGGGCCTCCCATGTTACCTTGTTGGCTACCTTTACCTCCCATACTGCCACCCCAGTTACCCTGACTGCCAAAACCCTGGTTAGGACTGAAGCCACCTTGACTGCCTGCTCTCTGTTTGTCATAGGACTTAGGTGCTGCATTGCTGATGTGCACACTGGCTCCCTTGATGATGTGATCTTCTCCACACAGGCTCTGTGCCACCTCAGGATCACTGAATGTCACAAAGGCAAAAGCTCGGAACGGTTTTGGAATGAATACATCTAGAACCTCGCCAAAGTTGGAGAAATAACTCCTTAGGTCATCTGCAGTCATGTCCTCAGTACATCGGCCAATAAACACCTTTCGAGACATCTGCTGCTGTGATCCTTCCTGCAAGCACATGTCGTTGTATGAGTTGGGTTCTACTAGATGGTCAGGATATCCCATAGCCTTAAAAGAAACCGGAAACCCACGTTGTAGACTTTTAAAATAAATACAAAGGGACCTTACTTAATTGTGGATCAGCCAGTTTAATTTATATATCGATATACTCTTATGTACATCCCCAGTACTTTTAAACAACGTTAACATTTCACAAAAACCCATTAATAGGACCCATATGCTATGGGAATGAAATATATACCTTAGAGTTAGGGATCCTCACATCACACCACCTGCCATCAATCATGTGACGCTGTGACAAGCACTTTAGCTGTGCTTCATAATCACCAAACCTCACAAAGCCAAAGCCTTTGGACTGACCAGTTTTCACATCACGTTTAACCTGAATGTATAATATTAAACATAATTGGAGTATTATCTATAATTTATTATGCCAAAAGGTTAAATATAATGTATCTGTCTCTTCATATATTTCCAATGAGTAATACCACAATACAGATGTGCATGCAAGAAAAACTAACACCAAGCTGTTGTGTCATACAGAAAGTCATGCTATTTGTGGTTCACTTGACAGTGCAATACCATATTCTTATTTTCACTCAAACAGGAATTTCCAAGATTATTTTTAATCTTCAAACCGAAACACGAATACAGACAACACTGAGCTAACATTTGTGAACTTTTCAGGATTCACAATTAACAAATGATTGTTAAAGAATTATTAGCCCAATTTAACATTCATGCTGCCCACTAACAACCATGAAAAGGAGATCTTGAAAATCCCTTCTAGCAAGCATATTGTTTTGTAGTCTGTAAGCAGTCAGGAACAAATAAAACATGACATTTTACCATCATGTGATCTGTAAATAGCATGATTATATCATACAACCCACAGATTATTGTAATGCACTAAATATGTAAACACACATTACTAATAAAAGCTACTGTTTAGCATCTTTTTTGGGTGGTTTTATTTGGGCTAAAGTCTAGTTAAGCTCTCGGTTAAAGCTTTTATTGCTTCAACCTAATTAAAACAATGAATGCTATTCATGTATAAAATCCTAAACTACATGTTTTTTCTCACCTGAACCATTAACAGCTCGCCAAATTTCGAGAAATAACTTCTGATATCTTCCTCTGTACTCTTCCATGGCAAACCCAAAACAATAAGATCACTACACTTCTGTCTGTCTACCCGCTTTGTTTTTGCAGAAGGATTTTCCAGGCCATCTTCACCTTTGCGCTTGTTTTGTTCTGTAAAAAATCAATAATTCATTAGTGATTACCTCGAATTTTCCAAGGCCAAGCAAGGAAAAATTATGTCGACGATGCAAACAAACTATAGTATGCTCATCTAAACTGCTTCAACGTTTAAGATTAACTTAGCACATTTCGGAAAGACAATAAAAGACAAATCAATTTTAGCGGCTTTGTAAAAATAACAACGGAGTTCGCCAAAACAAAAATGGCGTCATCAATTCTCAGCAAGATGGCGCGTGTTCCGATACGGGCGTGGTTTAAGTGTGAGCGATTTTAGGGAAAAAAAATTAAATAACATGCAATCTTACCCTTCGGAAACACTGCGACATATATGTTGTTTCCCCATATTCCCTCCGGTGGAGGATGGATACGATTTTCCACTAGCCGGAGGCCCCTGAAGCCACCAGTTTCAGGATTGCGATATTTCATGCCACAAGCACCAGGAAACTGGGCCAAAAGCGTCGATAATAAAACAGTGCCATCATCTTCCACTGGTAACTCAATCGGTTCCTCGTTTTCTTCTTCGGCTACCTTGAATATACTGATTCATACTTAGTTGTGAATTCCTTGCGTAAAGAGCGCAAGAACTATTCTAAAGAGATGATAATGCCTGCGTACAATCAACCAAGCAGCCCAGCTATGCAAATGGCGGCAGCAAGAGGATGATGGGAAATATTTGTGGCCCACTGTTAATTTGTTTTTAAATTTGGAAAGCAAAATAATCCATTCAGTGTTGCTTATATCATTTCGTTAAATAAATACTAATAATAAGTACATAATGTTTTGTGCGTCATCCTATATAACTGATTAAATAAATTAATAATATACTTATTATCGTACTTCTTCATTAATTAATACCAGCTTTAACTTTAACAAATTATCATATCTCACATCTTTAATAATCATTTGTTAAATATCGTGCTACTGCTTAATTTAATATATTTCATTTCCAAAAAATAGGCCAAAAAATTACTTCCCTACTTAATCAGTCAGTCTTATTGTTAATTTTTTATGCTACTCTATCTATTGAAAATGAGTAAATGTGTAATACATGCCATGCGAATTTTTAATGTGTATCAAATTAGCATTTATATTAACCAATGTCAACATTTTATTATTCATTTATTTCACATGGTACGATGAAGACCCAATGCTGATATTACGATAATAAATGTTAGGCCGTTAACAACAGAAATGGCAGACGAAAACGACCTTGGTTTTCTAGCACGTTTTGCAAATTCTTTAGGAGCATCTGAAAATATCTTCCGACTTATACTTTCGTTAATAGCAGGTTGATTAACACGATATTACTTATTTGGTTGTATATTTGTGATACTTATATATAAATGTGAAGTCCCTTAAATTAATACTAGGAAGGCATGTTGTCAGTATTTCAATGACCAGCATGATCATCATTATCATAGCATGAGCATGACGATCATGATCATGATGAGGTCTAGATCTAGTTTAGATATGAATTTATTTATTATGATTTTGCGATGCTTATTTTCTTCCTTCTAAATTTTGCTTGTCATTTACTGACGTAATATCTAAACATATTTGTAAGTAAAATATTCACGCTTTCCCGTATTATTTAGAGTCTACACTGCAGCCTTTCGTCTTTAGAAGTTTAGTATAATAATATACTATTATAATTTGACCAATGTGGTTTTGCGGGTTAGATTGAGATCGCTGGAATTCATCATGTATATCCCAAAATATGACTAAAACGTTACATGAAACAATCAGTTTGTGGTAAAGCGTCATTAAAAGCAACTCACTAACACCATTGTTTTTTTTTTCATTTTCAGGTTATCCACTTGCTGCCATACACAGAAAATTATTTTATGGAAAGTCGACAACTTACCAACATTTATACTTCATTGTTTCTGGAATATTACTTGGCTATTTCAATTTTGGTATGTGTATATCTCTGTACGATGTATAATTACACACACGTATGAAGTTGTAAATAATATCTGTTACGAGCCGTACAAGATACTATATTACAAAATTAAATATGCAAATATAGTCAGATTGGATCCAATGGTCATTTTAACTGCATACAGTATCGAGGTATCGTGGAACAATCTGCTTCGGCTCATATCGTTACATCCATTAAAGCGTAATGACTGGCTTTGGTTGAGTAGAAATAAATACTTACTAAAGTAATTGAAATAAAAGTAGATTTCCATAGATTTATCAGCAGGCAAATAAATTATAGTTAAGGCTGTCCCCTTCTGTACATATTTGATAACTGTTTTCATTCAATCACTTATAAACATCTCCCCTTAGCGGTCCAATCTACCCAACAAACAGTGACTTCATAAGTATGTAACATCTTCACCCGTAACAACCTTATGATCAATTACCCGGAAACAGGAGGTACATTCATCAAACGCCCTCTAAGTAAACATAGAACTTGTAACTAGTAGTTTCTTCATGTTTATAATATATAAGAGTAAGCTTTAAACAGTTTCGGTATATTTTCAGAAATTTGTCAGTTTGATGGCCAAAAGATTATTTATGGCAAACAAGTTTGATGCAACAATACATGGCACCAAAATCATTATTTATCTGTTGTGCAGGGTGAACGATCTCATACCCTATGCAGGATTATACCATGAATTATTTTCCCCTTCACCTGTGTCATCCCCCTCACCCCAATCATACACATAACCTGAAATCCCTGTATTTACACATGCGTTTTTCAGTTCAGTATTGACATACCTCTTTGCTCGTCATAGGAGGTGATTATGACTAGCCAACTCTATATCAGATTCCAATTGCACTCAATTCCATTTGGTCAATTCCACATCAAACTTATCCATTCCCAATATTGCAATTCAATTCTATATATTTTTATATGCTTTTATATACAATTGGTTATGCAATATAATCCAAATATATCAAAAGGACTAATTGTGGATAATTACTGGTTATCCAAGTAGCCCTTTTGATGTACCTACTCCGAGTACCTACTTCAATCACTGATTGTAGTAGTTATACCCGCTCAGAGTAATTTATATTCCAAGTAGGATTGTAATGGAAGAAATATTTCTGAATTAAAAAATTAAATAATAAATTAATTTGTGGATTTAATTTTTTGTAGCAAACTTCAATTCCAAATTTATTAATTCCTTTTAAAAAAGGCAATATTGGAATTGCCCATCAATTCCGGAATTGAATTGACCCTATCTTTACACTAAATAATATTTGGGTTCTGATGGGTAGTTAAAGTGTTGTTTATTCAGACTTTCTATAACCCTGTATTTATGACTACATATTGCATTAGTAGTTTATAAATCATTTTGTAATCTTTCTTTCCACAGGTACTGATGTCATCCATTCTGTCATCAACATTCTGCTCAACTATGCAATATTGCTCATTTGGAATGGCACACGTATTTCAGTGGGCCTGTCTTTTGTGATAAATCTGGTTAGTTTTGGGGTTATTTCAGTATTTTTATATATATATATATATATATTAGTTAGCTGTGCACACACACACACACATACATACACACACACACACAGAGACAAAGAGAGAGAGAAGCTTGTTTCAATACACAGAACTTCAGAATATCATGATACTTGTATGTAGTAGCTTAATGTTAATACCTTATTTTTTATATCTTTGATATCGATACATTCACTTTATTATGATGGGGAGATCTATGTCGTGATATATCCAATATATCCAACATGATATATCAAAGGACATAACAAATGATGAATCTTATTTGTGTGCCATCATAGACCACAATATTGAAAATATTTTATACTTTATTGTTTTAAGACTGGTTTTTAAAAATATAAACAAAAAAGAAAGATCTTTCATTTCATATGTAATTGTTTTCCTTAATCTCCCCCCCCCCACAATGAAACTACATGCATTCAGAGAGCTGAAGTGGTGTTTGACCCATGCATTTAATTGTTCAGAGCAGTGAGATGGTCTCTGTTACACAACTGCTTAGGTGAAAAGATCTTAAATAAAACAATGCAGATTTTATTAGGCTAAATTCTGTATGTGATGATTACAAGATCTTTCGCTAGTCTTCCAACATTATTATAGATCTTCCTTTTTATTAAGTCCACTTCAGGCTTTCTTTGTAACCCTCTTACATTAACTATGCTGTTTATGTTAAAACATCCTATCATTCAAAAGTTTCATGAAATCTATGCGCCATATTGATGAAAAGCAACCTGAATACCGCTCCCAAGAAAGGTTCAGAATTTGGCAAAGAAACGGATGATATTAATAAAAACAAAAGCATAAAATGGATAATAATTATAAAGAAGAAGATATTGATGGAATACTGTGTGGAAACTGCGCAAATTTGGTCAGAAAATTAGTGAGAAGAGATTTGAACATCTTGACAGCAAACATACAGCCATCTTGGTAACCACTGTAAACATACGAACCATGAAAATAGGCACATGTTGATTAATCTTACACATAAAACAAGGCGAAAGGCAAGCGTCCTCCCAGAAACGACTTGCCAGAAGAAAGAATCCTGCGAAAGTAACAGCAACCTTGACCTTACTGTACCAAGTAGCTCTACAGATTCTAATAGACCCATTGCATGATGACGTCAAAAACCAAAACAAACCAGGCGCGCTTTGCATTGTGGGATTTATAGGGGGTCCGCTGAGCGATAATACCGTGATAATTCCACCATTTTAGCCTTAAACATCAATGTTCTGGATCTGTTACAATTATGCCAAAAACTAACTCCTGCTTACTGTATTGTCATGCCACTAGTAAGTAATATAAACATTTGTGTTGGCATGTGTTGGCCGCGGGATGAAATGCTGAGAAAGCATTGGGTTGTTTTAATTCGAAATGACAATCTGCGAGTCAAATTTTTATAATTACAGTGTCTAAGGATTGATTGAAACTGTGAAAGGCGCAAATAAAATGTAATTTACCAATATTATTATCCATCAGATCATAGATAATAATATTGGTAAATAAAATGTAATTTAACATATTAATAAATTAAATTTACCAATATACTGGACTCTATTCTTCTTTTCATTAAATTTAATTTTATTGTGAATTACCACATTTTAACAGTCTTTGTTATGTGCACTGAATATTATTGTACTATGGTTTACAATGTTGAATACCACACTTTACTATCATTTATAAAGTAGCAATGACGGACGATTAGCATATAGTTATAATCTGATTTTCAGTTTTAGAATACAATTTTTCAACAGTGTTGGCTTTTTCAGTGTCGAAGCAGAGTTAAACGGTATGCAGAAATTAGTCTGTGGCATGATTATAACAGATCCGGAACATTGACGTTTAAGTTTAAAATGGCGGTATTATCGCTTATAAATCCCACAATGCAAAGCGCGGCTGGTTTGTTTTGGTTTTTGAAGTCATCATGCTTCAGGCTTATCAAGAGTGTGGTAATACAAAGTGTACATTAATCAATGAGTGAGTTAAACAGTTTTAGTGAGGCTCTTGGAAATGCTTTTCCTAGAGTCAGTCGACTATGATCGACAATGAGACAACCTAATCATCACAGATCTCGGTGTAATCAATTAATTCAAAGTAATTATTACTCTCCACAAACAAAGATAAAGTAGACCATATTGTGGCTCTCATTGGGCATGCTGATACAGTAGTTGAATCTGTGCAACAACTTGGTGAACAGTGTGAAGAAAACAGTGCTTGGCCCAGACCTCTGAAACTAACACTACATGCTGCCGCAGATAGAAAGAAGATTCTGCAGTCTGTACATACACTGAAGACAGCAGGAGCACAGCTTTCGTGTACATCAAGAAAGATACCCACCCCGGAAACCATCAATCGATGAAGTGACACAGGAAAGCATGAAAGAGAAAAACATGACAACCAAGGATGAACTGTCATCTACAACTGGAAAGAGTGGTTGTGTGAAAGTAGATGGTGTTATTGTTGACTCTTACAGACCATCTATTTTCTGAAATGTTGGGTGAGGTCATCAATTTCTTTCTTATCAGTGAATATTCATGGTGGCACGTCAAGAATAGAATGATCTAACACTATCAAACTTTTCGATAAATATGATGTTTGAGTGAGCTCAAACATACTTGCCCATTAACAATGACAATCCCAGGATTTCACTATATTCGAAGTAGAGTTGGAATTCTGATCAAACAGAACCTGTAGCCAGAAGTACATGATATTGATATTAACCATGATCAGGTATGGTTTTCCTTACAGAGTGTACCAGATACAGTCTTTGGGGCCATATATATATATATATATATATATATATATATATATATCACTACCTGAGTCACCGTATTCCCACCCACTGCTGTTTGCAACTATCCAGAAACATTGTAACTGAAAATATGTTATTATTAGGAGATTTTAATGCCAGACTGAACAGTTTGAATATGTTTAAGAACCCAACTAGGAATATAGACTATGCCAGATGGAATTATTAATGGCAAGTTAATGGCAGAGACCTATTATCATTATGTGAATCTAATGTATTGATACCCATGAACCACTTGCAACTAAATCAAACTAGCTGTAAGGGAAGCCTTTTATGCAAAAAGAAACCAAGCTTGATTTCTCAACTTGATTGGGCTATTTGCACTGAGTCTGCTGTGAAATATGTGCAAAGTTTCAACATATTGCACTGCAAAGTGCTGCCAATTGATCATACAGCATTATCATTGAAAATTAGTGGTTTCGAACGCTCTTCATCTCACCTACTGGACAGTGCCAAACAACTTGACTCTTACATAGTAAACAAACCAAATGAAAATAGACTCATCAAACAACCAATCTCTTTTAACAGTGTAAACTGAACAATACTTATAGATAATCTACCACCAACAGATAATCTATGGCACCTTACCATAGACAGTGAACTTAATATGATGTGCGACTACCTTGTGGGCACTATAGTATATATAAAGCAACAAGACGAGCCTCAACTACTACTAGTACATCAACCTCCAGATACCCACAAGAAGCTAATGACAGATGGAATAACATTCTTTACAACAAGGATGATAAACAAGCTTTAGAAATCTATTAATTGGAAGGGCAGTATAAGCCGGAGCGCAACCCAGATGTAGTTGTGAAGAACAGATTCTCTGTATCAGATTATTAATTGATATCACTCGGAACAGTGTAGACACCCTATATATATATATATATATATATTGTGTTCATAGACTATCTTTGATCTTGTGAATGGATTGAAACTCATAGAATATCTTGACTTCAAAGGTTGTGCGAATATCTTCCTCAACATTCACCAACATGTGATGATATCATCCAGAATCATTGGTGACAAATTATTCAAAACAGGAGCTGGGGTCAAACAGGATGGCAGCACCAAATGTATTAGCTTCGCAAGCTATATTGACCCAACAATTGATGCCATAAAACATATGAACCTGATGGCTCGCCTGAAGATATCCACATACTTCTCATGGATGACACTGTCATTCTAGCATCCTGTAAAGGTATGGCGGCTAAATTAGGTAAATATAGCAAAGATAGAGGCAATACAACAAGTAAAAAGAGTATGTCACTGCTGAACAGATATACAAACAAAAGAACTTGTTCTTCTGAGGTGCAATATCTCGGGCACCCTTCAAAATCAAATGAAAATTAATGTACAAACGTTACAAGATCTCTTTAGCCATATTCAAGTGAACCAATCGCAGGTTGCTAAATACTGCTATTTGATTATGAACTTAAACAGGATGTTACCATAATATGTAGTACTCCCCTTTTTGTATTGTACAAATTACTGCTATTTGATCATAACAGGCATTACCATAATATGTAATATCCTATTTTTGTATTGTATTAATACCGCTATTTGATTATAACTTACACAGGAAATTACCATAATATGTATGACTTTTTGTGTTGTATATATAATATTGTAATAATGTTTTCAGTGATGAACCTTCCTCACCCGCATATTATGTATATTTATTTGTTAATACTATGCTATGTCAATAAAATCTACTACTGTGGTGTGATTAATATAAGGTGTACCACAGACATAGATTCTAAAATATACACCCTTTCACGAAGAAATGAACGTTAACCTTTCTGCTCCTTTCCCATATTCCAGGTTTTACCAAACAAATTTTTTGTATTTGTTTTTCCATTATAAAAAGCAACAGTTTTCACTGTAACCTTGCTTTAAAAAATCACCATTTTTATTATAAAATTGGTTTCTTAACTTTTACTGTGTTTTAATAAAATAACCGCAAGAAAGGGTATGGTACCAGAGGACTACTGCACAATATATATGATATAATAAGTATTTGTACAAAATTGCATTATTTAATGGTTTGTAAGAACTGTGCATGGTAATTAAAATTTTAAACTGATAACAGTATTCTTTTTTGTTTCTCTATTTTGAAATTTTCAATGAAAAGATTACTTCAGAATATGCCTAATTATATTAGTTATCTGTTCAACAGATAAAATGTAATGCAATATGATTTAAAACAAATTAGTATTAGTGAATATGTTTTTCTTCTCCTTTTGGTAATATTTTCTAGGCAGAAGTCCACTTTTTACAAATTTTTGATCACATCTTAGATACCAATAAATATATGTTGTAAACTGCACTGTGTTATGAATTTTTATTTGTATCATATAAAAATCCACTATTATTAATTTCTGAAAAGGGACATTGGCAACTACTCGTGTAAAAAAAATATTCATGGATATTTAGCAAAATTAATATTAAGCATATTATAGCTAAAACCTCCCTCCATCTGTTATGGCAAACTGAAACATCTGCAAGATGATATCGCTAACAATATTGTTATTAATTACATGTGGATGCATTTGTTCATGAAATATCTGATCATTTGTGTAAAAAAGGATAAAATGGGTGAATACGTTTACTGGGAGTTACACTTTATAATAATTAGACTTGTGAGTATTGAATACAGATTATGGTATTGATCATTATCAAGATAAAGCTGGTATCAAACCAGGCCTGACACATATGCACTCGCACCTATATTTGTATGTACATTTATATATATATATATATATATATATCCATGCACAGTTATTTGTATAGAAATATTTTTTAAAGTATCTTTGTCATCAAAACAGGATTCCACCCATCACAGATTTGCATGAACCATCCTGTTTATTTTGACTTTAACTGACAAGAAAGGGGAATTCTTGGTTTACATTATTGATTTAATTTAACTTTTTAAAGTTTTCATTACTTGCTTTTTACACGAGTTTCATTAAATCTGTACCATTTACTTACATTTTTCAAGCTTTTCTGTATGATTGATATAGATAGAACTGTTTAGCTATTCAAACCCATTTTGAAGCTGAGGTTACCATCTTTGGTGTCAAAATGTTGTTATGTGTAGCCTTCTTTGGAACTACAGGAACTTGCTGGTGCATCTTTTATTGTTCTTCTGCTTCCTAACCCTATACTGACATTGTTCTTGTTTAGCATTGACCATAACATATTAGTCACATACGAAAAGCCCATTGTCTGGATCCCACAGACTGACAAGTAGCCCTGACATTGTTTAAGATATCACTTATATATAGGTATATGCATATATAGCTTTTTAGAGTTGTAGGTTTATGTATGTTTAGGTTTATAGGGGTATAAGTGCTTATGGATGTTTGGGTCTTGATGTTCTGAGCCAGTGCTATTATACACACACACAGAGAGAGAGAGAGAGAGAGAGAGAGAGAGATACATATAAACCCTAAAATACTTATATATTTCAGGCTTACCTATGCACTGGTTATTACTTAAACATGATTGATGGAGGTTACACAGTGTCGTGGACTACACCACACTGTGTATTAACCCTTCGTCTTATAGGACTGACATTTGACTGTTATGATGGTAGAAAGAAAGAGGTATGAAAATATTTATCATTCTGTGCCCATTAAACTGTAAGCACATTTCTTGAATCTTTTTGTTTAATCTATCATTCTTCAAGAGCAGAGATTTTCAATGTACAATTAAATAACGTACATATTTTTAAATATAAATCTACTTATAAATCACTTTCTTTATATGAGAATAACTCCATTGTGTTTACAGCAGTTACTCTCTGCCGAACAGAAAGAGACGGCACTGAAGAAGCTCCCTAGTTTGCTCGAGATGGCTGGGCACGCTTACTTTTTTGGTGGCTTTTTAGTCGGACCACAGGTAGGTGATATTTGTATATTAATCCTGAGATGTACCTGAGCAACATGTAGTAATTGTCACTTCAGAGGTTTATGTATATTGATTACCCATTTTGTTTATTTTGCCAATATTTTTGGGTAAATAGGTTTAATAATAAAGCATACATTATCAAATATACCTAAGATTACCTGGGGTAAATATATTTGGTTATTATTATAATCTTGTCGGGTGATAAACAGAAAGTCATTGCACCTGACTGGCAGATGTGTAACTTGATCACATGAAAATAAACAGTTTAGTTTCAGTATATCCCAGTGTATGGATTTAGGCATTTTCCATGTGGCTCTGTTCTGTGGTGTGAATGTATATCTAATATGAAATAAAATGTCATCAGTCCGTGTTTTATAAGATTGAAAGGGACAGTGGATCAGACACTCGTGAATCCAATGATTGCAAGAAACATTTGGAAGGTTTTCACAGATTGAGTGACTGAGTGCAGTAAAATTTGTTTGATGGACACACCTGTTCATTTGCAGATGATCACAGAGCATGCTAACATCCAGAAGATGCCAGGATTATTTTGTACTTTGGACTTTTAGGGAAAACATTGCAAGTTTTCAGATGTAAGCAGATGTTTAGAGCTTTGGTTGTAGCACATAGGCCTTGTAACAACTGCTCTTTTCTCATATTTTGGTAACTTCTTCATCACTGAATGATTTGACAGCATCGTAGATAAAATATAATTTAAATAATGTCCATCAGTACAATAAAATATTTTTCTTTAGTGAAACTGCAAAAATCTTTGTTGGTGAGGTTAAACTTGTTATGCTATCAATTATATCAAATATGTTTTACTACTCCTGAATTATATTATTTAAGCTGATAAGTTACCTTGCAAACATCATTCAGCAATGAAAAGGCATTTCATAGAAGTAGTTTTTTTATTATTATTTAGCACTGGCTGAACATGTGTGTAAATCATGATAAGTTGTTGAGGTTATCCGTTTAAATAATAGTTAACTAATTTTGTATATTTTACAAAATTTTGCAACAGGAGTTGGCAGTTTATAAGAACATTCTGGATCCTGCTGCTGTGAAAATATTTCTTCACATTTGTTTAGGATACTATGGAATTATATATATCTAAAATCTGGCCAGACAAAATTTACATATCTAAAATGGCCCTCAATGGCTTTCTGTGAGTTTGAATCCAGCTGAAATACCTGTGTTTTGGGAATGTTTCATTCAGAAGTTACCCCATGTCTGTATAACCTAGATGTAACCAGTGCTGTGGTTAAACCAGCCAGCCAACCAGTGGTATTCTTAAAAAATCATGAAGTTGAGTTTTAGTTTAAGGAAATGCAAATGAAAAATTACTGCAAATTTCCAAAGATGATGTCAAAAGTCCCGGTGAAATATTTTAACCCTTTGTACTAACAATATATTGTAAAAAGGATTGTAATATTTCAAAATTAAGTCTGAACACACTGCATACACGTTCTTTCATAACGCTATATAATCCATAAAGTTACTATATATTAATACATTATAAAAGACATGTATCTGTCAAACAAAGATGCCTTAAATCAGTTACTCATTCTCACTGAAAACCTTCAAAATTTTACATAATCATCTGATGTATGTACTTGTACAAATTGATTTAGATGTTTGTCTGTCAAAACATTAGACCTTTCAAGGCTGAGAGCATTTTCAGTGAGGTTTTGGTTAAGAATACGGTGAGCATGGTTGAGCCTCTTTACATCATCCTGTTTTTGGTGAATTTTGTTCACAGTTTGTTGTGGTTCCAAATATAAGATGAATGAAGTGAGAAGCAATTTGGCAGTTTCCTGAAGTGTGCAATATTTTTGTCACTACTCCCAATTTTTGTTGTATGGAAAATGTTTCATTTAATGCTGTTATCACAGTTTAAAATCTTTTTTTTGGTGTGGTTTACATGATGCATTCATGATAATCAGGAGTTGCTTTTATAGTATGAGCTTGGTACCAATGTAGGAATCTAGTGCTCCTGGTGGGATGCAAACATGATAACCACCCCAAAGTTATTTTATTATCATATTAATGTATTCTGTTGGGCCCACAACTCGGCCACTGTTAATTATTAGTGTATTGGTATAATCTTCTACTGCACTTAAAGTTGTGATTGTATACTCCCAGTTGGGTTTCTGTATGAAACTTCGAATCATAATTTCTTTCTGTAAACACAGGCGTTTGCAGGTGTGTTGTTTTTCAGGTTGCACATCATATAAGTGTTGAGTATTGTTTGCCTTAGTTTAATATTAGAGACATAAATGAGATGAGCAGAATTGCCAGATGGTAACTTTTACATACATTGGGGACATGCTGTTCAAATCAGAAGAATTGTGTTACTTATTTACACAAGTAAGGCATGTTTGTCAACATAAAACATCAGTGGTTGTATACAGATCTGGGCATTACCTAATTGAAAAGAAGGTACTTACAGACATTTTTAACTGTAGATTTATGAATTACAAACTACAGACATGGCTCAAATATATCCAAGGAGTAAGTGTTAATTTACATGCAGCAAGAGAATTGCGTCTTGAAAAAGATACAGAACTAATCAGTCTAGGTAGCTGAGCATATCACCCTGGGAAGTATAGAATCATTTTGGGGGTACCAGTATGTTGGGGCATTTCCATGGCCTAACTGTTTCTTTGTTAGGCACAGATTTCTAATACCAGAATTAAAACCTTACATTTCACTTCATTACTATTGGAGTCCACTCTGTACACGTAATGTCCTAACATAAATCTGACAAGTCAGTATATGGTAATTACTTAATAGATTTAATAAATACATTGTTTAGTGAGAAATTTAATAAAACCAAGACTTCAGTAAATTAGCATAAACAAGTCTTTTTAAATCACCTAATATTTAAGTCTTTCTTTCATGCATATTAATGAAGGTACTTGGCACATATGACAAAATGTACATTCACAAAGTATAGCAAACTGGTGCACAGGTCAAAATTACAGTTGTACACAAAGGCCTTCAATAGTTTTCAAATATTTGGCATGATAATTCCTTTTTTAGATTGTTTTCAATCTAAACTAGACATTAATTACTGAAGTGTATTAAACTGTTTAGGTCTGTATAGTCCAATAAAACTATGCTAACTTCATAGAACAAATTCAAGTTGATGATGTTACTTTTGTTTAAAGAAAATGTTATATTATTTTGTATGTTTATTTTGATATTAATAGCTATTTATCATATAATTTAGTATCTTTTCCATATTTCATAAAAATAATCCAAATGGTATCTGGGCCAGGTTTTTTGTCAACCTTAAATATACAGGAAGTTTCCCAAGCTTTTAGTCAACTCTGTATAGATAACATATGTGCCATAGGCTGGATATGATCCTTTTATATGTATTTTGTTATGCCTCATCTTGAAGCATTTGCAAGCAAGTTTGCAAACTGTGGATTAAACAAGAGAGCTACACTTTAACATGAGACGGTAAAATGGATTGGGAACATAACACACAAATGATATTTAATGTAAATTATCAATGGGAAAGTAATGTAGATGTATATATTGATTTAATAAGTTAGATATTAAATAACATGTGTATATGGCCTGATCATCAACAAAAACATGCTGAATGTAAATTTGTGACTGACCATTGATTTGTTTTAAATGGTTTGGTTTATAGGGTTTTTGCAAGTCAATCTCATCTTGGAATACATTCTATTAAATAATTACTGGCACGCACACACACACACACACACACACACATTCTCTCTCATATATATATATATATATATATATATAAAACATACACGCACGGTTTGGCTCTGCTAGTTTGTGGTTTGGTGTACAGAGGAGATGGATATAATATGGGGCTGCTTACTTCCGATTATTTGGACATATTAAATATTTGCAATATTCTAGTAAGTGTGCTGAAAATCCTTGGATCTCATAGCACCTCACCATTCATGAAAGTTGAATACTTGGTATTTGTCAGAACCGAAAATAGTACCAACGTTCACTAATTACCTAGTTTGTCAAGTAACTGATGTTAGCTAGAGAAGTGAATGATTAATTGGAGCTTAATTGCATATTATAACAAACAGACCTTCAAGTGGATGAGTTCATTTGTTTATGTGCCAGTTGATAATGCAGTCACTGCTGTCAATTGCATTTGGCTCCACTCATAAATTAATTCTGATTACTTGTACCTCAATTCACAGCTATTTTTGGTAGTAATAATAATAATAATATATAGTCGAAATGACAGTTTTTATATATTAACATTTAATTATCAATATAGTTATTGCCAATGGGGGGATTTTCAGTGTGCAAATAAATGTGAAGCAGCATTTAGTTAGGCAATATGAAATATTGATCAAGTTGCTTAAATTATGCAATGCTGTGGTTGTTGTTTTGTTCTCAAATGGAGAAAATACTCTAGGAAATGGCCTGGCAAAGGTACATAGATCAGTTGTGTGAAGAGAACCATTACTCTCTTTGGTTACTCTTATAACATAGCCCATGACCTAGATACCCCAGTCACTGCATTATAGCAGAGCCATACTTGATATATATATATATGTAGATATATATAATAGATTGATTGATAGATAGATAGATAGATAGATAGATAGATTGATAGAATACCAAGCACAAAACAAGGGCATGTAAATGCTAGCAGCTTGAGCCTTTTTCTGACTTTGTCACCATTAATGATTAAATAGAAATTTAATCATGCAAAAGGAGGTTACTGTTTTATTATTTTACACCTTTGGATTAAGACAGTATTATCAGTTTTAAAATGTAGTGTTTGACACTGTTAAGCACCATGCAATTTTATGCAGTAGCTTTTATCCTGCATACATATTAACAAATGTTATTGTTTGGGTTCCAGTTTCCAATGAGTCGGTACCTGAGTTTTGTGAGAGGAGACTTTGCAGACAAGGTCAGCAATGGTCCACCTGCTAGGTAGGTGATATATTCTATACTTTGGAAAGGTCAAATTATGAGATTTTTAGGCATAAATATGAGTTATTGTTTAATATTAATGAAACTAAAGCTGACAGTTGATAATGAAAATATAGTTGTATGTGAAGTTATAGTTATAATAATTTATCCAACAATAGATCATCATGGAACATGGAAACATTGTTTCAGAGTTGAATATCTTTTAGGGTACCATTTAGGGAAAACACGGGGTCAATTCCACATCATATTTATCAATTCCAAATTTATCAATCCCATTTTTTTTTGGAAGTGAATTGATCCCATGTCAGTGTTAGCATACTGTGGGTGGGAAATTTCTGAATAAATTCTTTAGTAAGTGGAGATGCTTCAATTAAATGTAGGCAAATCATAGGTAAAATTAAGCACTACAAAGGAAGGCGAGGATAAATCAAATCTTATTCATGATCTTTTATGGATATAATTATCATTTAGCTTCAAATCATCATGATCCAAATCCAATATAGGATACAATATTTCAATATCTGGAAAAGAATTGATAGAATCTGATGAGAGATCACTGTTCTTAATATCAGACTCCTTCATACTGGCCAGTCACAAAATATCTGGAGAAAACACCAAGCATTTTTAGGTATTTTTCATTGCACTTTGTATTCACTAAATGTTTTCATGGCCACTTCTGTAGTGCAGTGGTTAGTGAACTATGCTAGAAGCCCCCATTTTTGGGTTCGAATCCAATCAAGCATATGCCAGTGAATATATTAAGTTACATTTTCTTGCTTGACCAGATTTAGTTTTGTATTTTGTATTAGATAAGAAAAATACTTCATGTAATATTACTGCTTAACACGTTATAACCATGGATGTATAACACATACATTGATCACAGAAGTTCACATATATTATCAATAATCATGACATAATCCTGATACAAATAATTCACAGTTTAATTTTATTTTGAAGTCCGATCTATTGAGAGTTTGCACCTGACATCACAGACGCATGATAGTTTGTTTATGTCGCCATGTTGTGGATCAAGCACTGACTTGTCTACAAGCCGGTACACTGGTATGCAGTTTGTGGCAATAACTACTCTTAGCAATAACCTCGCTCCCGATATCTTGAATACAGGGCATCATTCATCTTAAAAGCAAACTAAAACAACATTTGCTGGGTTAGAAACCATAGATTTGTTAGATATGATAACTAGCATGGATTTACCACAAGATATCATAAGATCCCTATGACAGACCACCGGATATCTGGCTCAACTGTGATAATGCCAGTATGTACCCAGATGTCGAGTTTTCTGATATATACAATTACTTGATCAGTGCCCTATCTCCTTATACTAAAGATCAACTGAAAGTCTATAAATCTTTAGACGCATACACTTATTTTAAATATGGATGGGTCAAATCATTTATGATTGTTCCCCCTGAAGTTATGGTTGGCATATTAATCAAATTACCGTAGGTCCCGGCCATTAAGCCGATACCTTGTGTCGTGAAACAAGTTAATGACAATTATACATGGCTTTATAATGAAAATCAATATTTATATGAATTATCTGGTTTTTATCATTATGGGTAAATGTTGTTGGACTCGGTAGAGCATTTCACAACTTTCAATTTGAAGGCAGTGTCGGTTAAAAGACAACTCATACCCAAGATATCCAGTACCAAAGAGCTTTGTATCTCATTCGTTCGATACTAACTGACCGCATATACCGGTAATTTACATTGTCTCGGTTATTGCAGCGTTAGTGACCAAAACATACAGTAATAATTGACAATATGTCTAATTATTTCTAAGTCACTGACTTCATTGAATGTTTAATCATGCCATACTACCATAAATCGTGATATTTTAGGCCTAAAAATGAAAAGGACCAACAGTACCTGCTATGAAGTGTAAACTACAGAGATGGGAGTGTGCACTAGGCATCTATAAGTATAAATGTTGGATTTGGTCTGTTTGGGCCTCTCTGTTAATGGCTACTATTCATTTGTCTTTTTCTGTCCATATCAGCTGGGAATCTATAAAAATATATAGTATTGTCCCTGTTTGCTCATATATATCAGAGTTTACTGCATTACATTATGGCCCATCATCTCATGTTTACAGATATATTTCTATAAAAGATTTTACCCACCAAACATGAATGTGCCCTGGTTCACAGCGTACCAGGCTCATGTATCTAGGGATAACTTGACCCCCCCCCCCAACTTGGAGATAATGACAATTATCACGTGCAATATCTCATTTGTCCTCTCATAAGTTGAAAACTGCTGCTGTTTTTTTTTTTTTTTGCTTGAACCAAACTAAACATTCTGTAAAAGTTTGAAAGGAAATATGCAACAGTTGAGGAACAGCAGAGAGGTAGACAAATATATTACATAATAACCTGTACTGTACATTAGATACTTAAAGAAAGTATAGTTCAGAATTACACATAATACTAATGTAAATTTTTATACATTAAATGTGGTAGGTAAACTAACATTAAAAAATAAATCAAAATAAATACATTATAGATGTGTTTTAATGAATTACATGCAGAAACATTTGATGAATTTTAAACAAATCTGTCTTATGAATTTATGTGTTATACATATTATTACATCTATATGTTAATGAGGTTCCTCATGTGGCATGTTCTGAGATCACACAGATGTTTGGACAGTAGAATTATACATGTGACAAAAGTGCCAAGATTGGAATGACTGCATATCATAAAATTAATTAGTTACAGTAATATCATGAAATTGCAACTGCACGCAACAATTAAAACATGATTATTATAAGAAATCCAACATGGATGTTTGGCATGTAGTTTTTACCAATAATCATTTAATGTGATAATTTGAATATTTATAGCCCATTGAACTTTGGAAAAATGTGCTACAATTAGTCACATTTAATTTTTTTTTCCATATATACTCAATTTACTCAAAATTGAGTTGACACTTGTTATCAACCTAATTATAATTGACCAGTGTTACAGATCTTATTTAATGTCTATCAGTGACGTTTTCTTCTGGTAGAGATGTATATTAGGTCTAACTTATTTTATGAGATTTTGTGAATGTGAATGCACCAATAATATATGAATAAGTTATTTTTTATAACGTTATGGAGGTTGTATTACATAACAAACATACAGTATGTTATATACAGTGTGTGCTAAAAGCAGAATCTGAGGTTTTGGGGCAATAACATATTTAAAGAATTAAATTAATTTGATAACTATTATGTAAGAGAGTGAATTGTGATATTTTAGAAGTGTGCATTGATGAAATCTTTCTTTATCTGGAAACAGTTGTAGTCATCAACTACAAATCGACTTGGATCAAAATGAATGAAAATTAATCTGGAAACAGTTAACTACACATCAGCTTGGATTAAAAGAAACAAACGGAGAAAAAACATGAAAATCTAGCCATATATGACACAAAAATCAGGAGGAAATTATGTGGTCGTAATATTATTTCAGTGTTTATTTTTTTAACTATAATTTAAATAGCTCTGTTTTGATTCATATAATTTTATTTGAAAATTTAACAAATAATTATATTTCAGAATGTTTCTTGTTAAAGACAATCTTGATATGTTATTATATTTATTGTCCTTGTTGGTGATGCAAAAACTACATTTCTGCCTGTCATAATTAGATGGTTATTATTTTAATGGGAGGCTCTGAACAGAGGAGTAAACAGTGTATTTTGTAAGACTTGATATAACTGTTCTCGTAACTTGTTTATCTTTTCAGTGTGAAGCCCGGCTTGTCACGCTTAGGAGGTGGTTTATTGTATATCTTCTTGTATCAAATCAGCCTCTTATTTTTATCAGAACCATACTTGCTCAGCAGTGATTTTCAGGTATGGTACAACGAATGAGATATCACTAAAAGCTTTAATAACATGCCATTCTGTGGATACAGACATTACCTGTTCTATAATATGAGATATAGTCGGAGTGATTTACGGCTGTCTCATTAGTTAAAGTCTGCTAGTTTTATTTCATTGTCTTCATCATTTATTGTTTGGAATCACTTACTCTTTAAACAAATGATAATTTTGGTTTAGATGTCAATGCAAAAACAGTTTCTGTGTTGTGTAAATTACAGTGTAGCTCCACTATTATGAGGACCAGTATAACATGAAATTGGTTGTAAACACAGTCAGACCTGGACCCCAATTTACGGGATCCATGGTATTGTATTTTCTGCGAAACGGCATGATATCCGCCACTGACCAATAAATTTATCACAATTTTCAGATTAGCTGGTATCTATATAATTCTACGGTGAAAGAATTTAGAATCTTCATAAACTTGAGCATTTTGTCTGAACCAAACCCCTGTCTATAGCGGACTAACTTCCCGAATTCTTCTCAATCCAATTATATTTAAACAGGTTTAGTGCATTGCACATATGTGTATTTCATACACACACAGATGCACACACACACACACACACACACACACACACACACACACACACACACACACAGAACAATATATATATATATATATATATATATATATATATATATATATATATATGTTTAGGACCTTTCCCTCCTTACAAAGTGCCTGATTATCTTAGTTTGGGGCAAACTCCTCCTTTATAGATACGTTGGTGTGTGGCTGTTAACTGTAAGTAGATAGAACTCGTTCATTTTATTGTTATTTTGCTGCTTTAAAAAAAATTCTTTTCATAAAGTTGTATTAAGTACCAATTAATCTTTCTTCTTGTATCTAAATAAAGGAAGGGGCTTGTATAATGACTGGTCTGACATACAATGGCAAAGATGAGAATGGAAATGATTTGTGGAATGGTTGTGCTAACATTCATGTCATTGCTTATGAGAAAGGCTCCACATTGCAAGACCTGATTAAAGCCTTCAATGTGAACACTAACAAATGGATGGCAAAGTGAGTAAGAGCACAAGAATGTCCTTTTTTTAAAATCAATTTTATATAATTTAGTTCGTGATAATTAACTCTTCACTGTGTATAGACCGATACAACAAAATTGAATAAAAAAACAACTGAAATATTAATTCTTAAATAGGAGACAACTGCTATTGAAAAAATACCATTTGTTCCGGGATACACTCCCACACAGTTTTCACCCACCCAATAACCAGTGGAATTGACAGTCTCTAGGTTACTAGCAGCTGTGATCTGATTGTTCCATAGTTTCCGCTTTTCACTCTTAAACAGCTTGTTCAGACATACATTTAACGGCTGCAGTAGTGATGTACACTTCAGCATGACGGCCTGGATTGATATAAATACAGGTTTTGCTTCTGAGGTCTACAAAGAGATCAAAAGCTGTTCGCCACTTCATTTGATTTCCATTTGTAATTGTTTGGTGATATAATTAATAAACAGAGTTGTCATGGTCCCATCTACCAGTAAACAATTGTGAGGATTGATCTCTATGGTATAGCTAATCATCCAGAGGTAAAGGTTGGTAACGGGGCGTGTCTATCAACTATTATTATGTAAAGCCTAGCATTTTGGGAAATCCTGTATCTAAAAACAATCATTGACCTTGTAACTATAATGAATAATGATGATGTATTAGAAAATACTGAATCCCTTGATGAGCAGTTCCAAGATGCACACATTTCCAGGGCATTAAGTTTTTGGATCATTATTTGTCATCCGTTATGTCTTTTAATCATTTTGTCATTTATAAAAAATAAAATCATGATGTAATTAAAAGACACTAGTTAATATTTATTGTAATAGTTTAGCAAAAATTAATAGTTATTTATTGAATAATTATGGATTAATAGGCAGTGAAGTGCTGATTTTCTATAGCGTCGTGTGTTCAAAATAATCCAGAACGGCTTTCCTTCAGCTGATAGGAAAAGTGACGCTAGTATATGTCCAGGTGCTTCTGAGAACTTCCTTTTCCCTCCCAAAAAAATTAACTTAACTGTGAGTTTTACGGTAATCCTTTAAGTAATCATTTCAAGACCATATGAAGGACTTTTGTCAGTGGACCATTTGAGATAATGTTTGTTCAAAGACATATTTTGCCATAAATTTGTATCATTATCGTCGTCATCATCATCATCCTAATTGTTATTCCTTTATTTTGCAGGTATATTTTTAAAAGATTGAAATTCTTAGGCAATAAATACATTTCTCAGTTTACAACGTTGATGTTCCTCGCTATCTGGCATGGTCTATATTCTGGCTACTTCATGAATTTTCTGCTCGAGTTTTTCATCATGAAATTTGAACGTGAGGTATGCTGTCATTCATAAACATTAACGATATAAAGTTTTGAAGTTCATAAAGACATTTAGTTGGTTGGTGACTTTCTAAAAAAAATTGTTTTCGTACTGATACATTGTGAGCCTGTTGTTTGGATCATTGATTTTATTTTTATGATAGGTGACTACCATATTACTACGCCTGACTACTGTACAGAATATTTGGTATCTGCCAGGTGGTCCTTTTCTATTTTGGGTGATTAAAAAAGCCTGGTGTCAGTTTATGCTCAGTTATGCTTTGGTGAGCTTCTGCTTGCTCGCATTCAACCAGTATATGCAGGTTAGTAGTTTGTGATTTAGAGAAAATGTTTAACCATATTCAAGTAATGCATCATTTTTAGATAATGGACTACATGCAGATTTTTGTGTATTGTATAATAATTACTACTTATTTGTAAATGTTTTGTTCTTGAGAATCCCATATTGTGTGTGTGTGTGTGTGTGTGTGTCAGGGTCGGAAAAATTGAACGCCTGGGACGTGTGGGTTTTGTCTTTGTTTTCCTTAACAATCACAATGTCAACAGCGATGGTAAAATAATGATCTAGCAGTTTTTATTTGGTGGGGGTTTGTGTAAAAACAAATTAAATGGTTGACAGCAGATGTCAGACACCGTATTCTAGGTTTTCCGAAGTGAAACTTAGAATCTGCCTATAAAAGATGACCCTCCACTCTTATTCATTCTGATCTATAGCTATCACATAGTCTAGATCTACTTACTTGTGATACCAGCAACATAAGTTTAAAAATATTTAAAATTTAATCCTTTTTGGAAATACATTTGTTGTGTACCAGAATGGCTGGATTTGCAAAACAACAGTGGGCTTCCCTTATGAAGGGACCCAGTACTCCAAAAAGTGTAAACAAATGAAAGTGTGATGACAAGAGTTACAACAGCACAGCAAGGAAATACAAATTCATCCCACATGGGCCAATTTATTTCCATGGTTGGAATACAATAATGATGAAGGGATCATGTTCTGTGTCACATACAGAAAGTTACCATTACATGCAGATAATACCAATTTTCGGATTGAATCGCTGAAAACAGAGCACTTCTACACACCACCACCTGTGCTACAGTAAAATCAAGCAAGAATTACATCCAACAAATCTTCAAGATACCTGCTTGGGCCAAGCAGTTATTCAGCTCCATGAAAAGAAAAGGATAGAGTTGGAATCACTTGTTCAAACAACTTATAATATCTCATACAAGAAGCGCCCATTTGCTGACTTCGAGTGGTCCTGTGAGCTTCAACAGCTCAGTGGTCTAGCATTGAGAGAAAATTACAGTAATGTTAAGGGGTGTGATATGTTCATGAACATTATTGCTAGCTTCCTATGTGAGGAAAATAAGTTAGATTTAGGCTTATATGTGGTAGTGGAGGTTGTCACGTCAATCGCCACTGGAAGAAAATTCTCTTGGCCAGTTAGTGAACATAACATAATTTATTACTGGATGAAATATGAACTGTTGTACACTCAATAATACCACAAACACATCATTATTGTCTTTATTACACATATTTACGATCATCTCCATCGATTCCACTGCAATTTTAATAGCTAGTATTTTTTGTTGGGCTAGTAAGAAATGTTTTGGGCTAGTGGATTCAAATTTTACTAGCCCTGGTGTGTGTGTGTGTGTGTGCCTGTCTGTCTGTCTGTCTGTTTGTCTGTCTCTCTCTCTCTCTCTCTCTCTGTGTGTGTGTGTGTGTGTGTGTATGAGACATCTAATCAATTGATCAGTGGCGAAGCAGTAAATTATAGATAATATGCGGCTCCCTCATTTGAGGTAGCTAAGCCACATAAAATAACTGCCATTTCGGCTATTAATATTATTATTATTATCATTATTGATATATCATATCTGTTGATATTTAATATAAAATTAGTGTATTAGGTTCAAAATGCATCTTACTTTAATGCTGTCTGTTATCTTTGCAGGTGTATGCCTCTGTGCTGTTTATTCTTCATGTTATATGTCTGGCATGGATCCCTCTATATCCACAACTAAAAAGATTAGTTGCTGGTGACAATAAAAGTAATGGCGTTAATTCAGAAGTTGGAGCTACCGTGAGGTATTTATGAGTTAATCATTTCTTTAGGAATTCTTATATTGTCCATTACTTAAAACATCTATTTTACTTTTGATGTCCCTCGACTGTTTTATTACTAAACAGCTGTGGTTGCTTCATTTGTCTCTGCAAATACAGCTCAAAAGAAAGTTAATTTTATTTATCCAGTTTTTAAGTTAATTTTCATTCTTTTCCTACCCATAAACTTTTCTGAATGAAGCCTGAAGTTTCATCATCTTAAGTTTGATTATCTGAAAAAAGGAATTATCTAAATAAGCCAAACATTAACTGAAGTTTTCTTTTCGTTAGTTTTTCTTAAATGCATTTGTTCTTTTTTTTTTCAGGCCAAAGTCGGACTGATTTCAAGAACCGAACACGACAGAAATGATGAAGGTGCATAATTCACTTCTATTTATGAAGAACTTTTTCTCTTTTTCTACTATTGAAGCTATTTTTATTGATTGCTATTTATATATACAGATGTTATGTGGTGTAACAATAACTGTGATTGTAAACTTCTCAACATTCGTACGAGAACATCTTCTTACATTTAATGCATGTATTGTGTCAGTGATATAAATTCCATTACAGAGCCAGAAGTTATTTTTGTGGAACTTCTCTCATGTTACCATCAAATCGTTAATAACACAACTCTGACTGTTACCATTTTGTGTTAGTATCCATAATAACCGTACAAGATGTGTAATTGGGTCACGTTGTTTGTCTGATTTAATGTGTTACTGCTATATAGCAGCCAGTCACCACCTTATGTATTTTGTATCAATTGTTTTACCACTTTGTTTGTGCATTATGCCAATGCTACTGAGAAGTAAAGCACACACATTGGATACCATTACATCATCCACCTGAATATGAAATTTTAGTTTTTGTTATTAGTTTGTTACATTATTGACTCTGCTCATAAAAATAATCCCGGTTTATGGATAAGTATCAGAGATTTGTAATGTGTGCCTCATCGTTTTGATCAGCGTATGTTGTCACATTGTTTAGTCTGTTCTCTTACTATAGTATTACTTGCATATCAGCCTGAGTTAGTCTACCTGATATATACATCACAGTGTTGTTTGCTTCTTGTATATGATTCACTGTTCGACTTATTTTAGTTGAACTTGATCTCATTTCTGATAATTGTGACAACTGGTGGAAAGTTGGTAATATTTTATTGACATAGAGAGTGGTGGAAGTTGTCATGATTAAATTTCTTTTTGTGTGTCCATGTCCATCACAGTAATGGTCAGGTGTTATGGTATCTGGTATCTTGTATTTGGCTTTCCAAGTTATTACCTTGTAATTTTTATATCTCTGAAGAAGATTTTGTGGTAATTATGTCTGAACTTCATCTAGTGTTCCTGAGATAAAACTAAATAATGGTGTGATTATTTATAAATCAGTAAACACCAGTGATTGGCTAATTACTTGAATTGTTATTGTTTTTGGTATCAGGAAATTTATCATCGATTTGTTGCAGATTTACATGTTTATTAATGATTACATTTTTTTATTAACTGCCATATTGAAAATTGACTGTTCAATTTTTCTTAACCCCATCATTTTGAAAGTTATATCTACCAGTAAGAGTATTCAACTTTGATCAGGTGATCTCTGTAATGATCTCCTGACAAACCGTTTATCACATCACTGTATCAAGTCAAATGTCTACAGAATATCCAAGTTAATTGATGTGAATTTATAACTATGACAGACATCCTAATGATCAAAAGTGGAGAAATGCTGGCAAAATGTGGAAAGAAAGCAGAATTGTTTAAATCTGTGTAATTATATTTGTTTTTATGCAGCTGTATAATTGAAAGATTAAAAATATAGATATTACATGAAACATACATTTAGATTTGACTAAAATATATTAGTACATTTTTCTAACTTTAATTTGTTCACATTTTAAGTTAGTGTTTTGCCCGTTAGATATTTATTTCTTTCGGTTATGTCCATTGGTTTCTTGTCTGTTGAGATTTGTCATCAAATGAAATCGGTAACTTATAGTTATTAGTGGTGACATTAGATTTACAAAGGTAGTTTAAACTGCTTAAAAATAAGTTGACGAGATATGTTTTAAATGAGATCACAGATATTATTGAGAAATATTTTACACTTGAGCTGGAAGGAAGCTTATGATTTATCACCAGCAGCAGAACTTTAAATAAATGAATAAAGGTTTTTTCATATGGCACTGAATATAAGGTTATTTGCTGCATCCTTTGTCAAACAGAGAAATTTGTAAATTACTACTTCCAGTATTTCCCGAAACATTATTTGAATGGAAGATGAGATTACCTCTGATAATAATGGTGCCCTGAACCTCGTTTCGTTTCAGATTTTATCAACCAATCAATGTATTTTATTTTATACTGCTGCCACTTGTTGAATAAGTAGTATTGAGCAGCATCTGCTAGCCATGGCTATGGGTTATCATGGGCTGTTAGCCAGTAATATTTGGTTAAAGCATGTTTGTTTCATTAACCTGACCATAGTTGAGCATTTGTTGATTTGATGGGCTTTCACAAGCCTGATGGTCTGTTTTAGAACAGTTGTTTTATTTTGTTTCGTTTATCTGTGTTCTTATAACTTGTTTTGTATCGAAACGAAGAGATGATTAGCTGGAGCTTCCCATTGATTTGGCATCACTCAGCCATTTCCTGTATAAATGAGATTGTTCAGGTTAGGAAATGTCGGTGATCTGTGCTGTGACTTAGTTTGGAGTAAATCAAAAGCTGAAGCTTTGGTAACTTGTTATTTGGCTTACATTTTATCATACAGGTGCTAGCCTTTCATCATGTGAAGTTTGTTTTACTTTTGGTTTATGCCATGACTAACATCAGCTTATGATTGTTTTATTTATATTTTTCACTTTATTGTTGGTATCTCTCCATGCAGAAGGTACTTTTGTTTCATATGAAATACAAAAGTAAATCTTAGTATAAAAAATAACTACTCTCATCCATTTCTTCAATATATAATTCCATGATGTAATTATGACTTTTTACTCACTGTGCCAACGCCTTTCACATCAGTTGATAAACTGCGTGCATGTATGCACATTGACACACAAACACACACAGAAAACAAGAAGCAGATACTTACATCCATGAAGACATCTTTTTTTTGCAATTCAATCATTGCAGTTAACAAAATTAAAAGACCTTTTTTAGCTCTAAATATAATATGGGTTTTCTGTTATCCAAAAAAATGTCTTCCTTTATGATTAATACTGTTCAGCCTTTTCTTAGAGTTTTCATAAATTAATTTTTGTTTGTTTAATCTGTGTACTATTTAAGAACTGTGATTCCGTCTTTGTTTTTTGCCGTTTAAAGTATACCGTACATTTATACATTCCATCCTTTTTGACCATGGAATACTTTCCTGTCATCAACTTTATAAGTGTTTGTGTTTAGAAAATAATCCATTGTGGTGTAGATATTTCATGCTACTGCTACAAGCCATACCTCGCCATTGTGTCCAGTTTTCTTATTCAGCTATTGTTGTTGTTGTTGTTCGGTGATACACATTGTATAAGTTGGCCAGAAGTGGTAATTGCTTCTCATACAAAATTGGTTTACCTGAAAGATACCAAAAAATGCTGTAATATCAGAATCTAATCACACCCATGATGCTCCTGGGCAGTCCAAAGGTTCAGTGGTTAAAGCTCTGCACTGCAAACCTCTGGGTCATAGATTTGAATCCAACTGATACCTGTGTTTGTATGATATGTTTCCTTTGGGGATACCCCTAAAGCTAACCAACTCAAATTCAATTCATCATCCATGATGCTGAGCATTTGCGATAAAAAATATGGCTGCAGTCATTTATTGCACAGTTGCTAAGAATTGATTACAGCTGTAACGGCAACAACAACTATTTAAACATTCAGAACATCCTTTAGGTGACAGTTTGTAAAATCTATAATTTTTTTTTTATTAACCTAAAGTTGGTTTCCAGGGATCCACAATACATTGTCCAGTCGAATCAGTTAATACCATGGAAAATCTGACACATTTTTTGGATGCCTTTTAAATTGTTTAGCAAATAATTTGTTCCTATTTCTCCTTTCATAAACATGCGTTTTGTTCTTCATATAATGTTGTTGTTCGCCATCCATTCCTCTGGTGGACCAAGAGCAGAAAATGTACCAACATAGATGTTGTTTTGTTACACCATCTTTAGTTTTCTGTCTGATTATGATGATGACTAGTTTCTAGACAGAATCATCTCGTATGGTTTTTATTCTAGATGGAGATTTCACCTTACTTATACAAATATGGCCCCTTTCTTTGTAATATCCATGTCACTAATTATGTCAAATTGACATCAGCTTAGAAGAGTGACAGTATTTTTATATGTTGGTATTATTTTCTCAAGTCAAATGAACACCTGTATTGTGTGTAATTTCTTAGAAAATTTGTTCATTTGAAGAGAACAGTAAGTTGAGTTTTTTTTCTGTGTGAATATTTTAGTGCATGTGTTTTGGTTTCATGTGCCATGTATGCACACATACCTTGTGGATTGTGTGTTTTGTTAGCTTCCATTATATATATATATATATATATATATATAACTTGATCATTCTATACCATGAATCATTGTGCAGTGGTCTGAATATATATATATATATATATATTGTTTATGAATTCAGTGAAATACATCAAAAGTATTATTAGTAGTTAATTGGTAGTCAGATGACGACAAGATTATATCATTTGGGGAAATTTTAAACTCCAAATAAAATGATTAGTGTTATTAAGACATTATTGACATGTCAATATGTAGTTTTCCTTGCTGTGCATGTGGTTGTTAGATTTCTTTAAAGATTTGACATTTACATTGCACTGATTGACTTCACATTTAGAATATTGTTCGTGTACTAGAGATAATATTTGTGAACATGCTTTAACCAGATTTCTATGTGGTAATCGCGTTAGTTATTTGCTAAATAATTCTATTAGTTGTTGTTAAAAAAGTTATATTTTTAATTAGATAGAAGAATTGACATGGAAAGGAAATGTGTAAATTGCCAACACTATTTCAGTAATAATGACTAACGAAATATAAGGCAATGTCAGCATATAGCATTTTATATTGCAAAATGTGCAATGTTCGTCTTCCACATTCTTCATGAATTCCGATTCATCTTTTTTAAGCAGAGAAGAATCATGACGATAGTTATTTATGTAAAGTTTTAAAGATAAACATAAAAGGTGGATTTGTTCAGTGTATTTTGTATATACTAATTTGTGTAGCCTATTAGAAATGACGGTCAACAAGTAGCGAATTGTGTGCACACTGTATCCCAGTAATGTATACCTCTCGGAAAGATTGTATAGGATTTGTGCCACATGTGGAGATACTGTTGAAAGTAAGGGAAAATATTTGTTGTACAACAGGGTATAGTGGATGTGTGTGTGTGTGTCTCAGCAAATATTCCTGTGCCAGTTTAAGCAAACTAAAATTATTACTGGAGGCCAAATGAGCGTTGAAAATAATAAAAGTTCACTAAAATCTGTCATTGTTCCTTCCAGAATTAATATATTTTTTATATTTTATTCCCATTTTATTTGTTGATTGACATGAGTTTTCACGATTTAACACATCAAAGTGGGTAGATTGATGTGAACACCAGCTAGCTACCTGCTATTACTGGGTGTTGGGAGTAATTCTCTTTGTTGGATACAGAAATTGTTATCGGTTTTTGGATATGTTTTCCTATGATGTCTTTTGTTCTGGCGATTTGACTATGACTGTATCATTTTTAAGAATGTATTTTGTTTTGTGCAGAAATGTGACTATTCCTTATGTAGGGAATGATAACATTTAAAAAAAACGACACGTGTGTCGCATGTTTTTTTTTTAAATGTCTCGGCCTCCCACACCCAGTTTTAATTAATCTTTTTAGGAGCTAGTCATTTGTTTGACTCTCCCACTCCCCCTTTCTGTCTGTCTGTCTGTCTGTCTGTCTGTCTGTCTGTCTGTCTGTCTGTCTGTCTGTGTGTGATAATAAATATTGACCAATATCTGGTCTAGATGTATTCCTTTCTTCATTGATCTTTCTACAAATACTGTTTCTCGCCTTGATATCTCTGAGTGCGCTTTCTAATAATTGTATAATGTTTAATCTAAAGTGAAATTTTCTGACTATTTACTTATTGTCTTAGATATCAGTAGCGCATATTGATTGTAAATAAACTTTGTGATGATGTGAGTTATATTCACTCGGTGTGTTTACGTACGTCAGTGCAAGCGAATCCTACAGGTGTGAACAACAAGAAGTATCGATAAATCATTTTATTACATCAAATAAATATACACTTTCAATAACGTGTATGCACTATTAGAGGATTACGGATCAAGCCCAACGTTTATATGGTTTTAAAATAGAACCAAACAGAGTTTGGCACAAGCATCTATCGTATTATTGCATGTCGGGAGGCGGTGAAAACACTCGACTGTCTAATAACAAATGGGTGGGAGCCGTTGATCCGATTTGACGACTTGAAGTCAGGATATTAAGTGACGGCTGTCAATATTATGTACAGTGAGTGGTCGAGACGGTTGGGATTGATTTACTGTGTTCTATTTATATCATAAGGAGCCACTAACATGAGTTTAAAATTAAAACTGATTTTGTAAGCTACCAAAAAACGATTGAGCGCAACCACGACATCGTCGAAATTCCATACTAGCTCCAAGTGTGACGTACAGGATCAAGTACAAAATGTGTTTGGTGTCCTATCACTAAACGACGCTGTACTAACACCTCTTGGGACAACTACGAGAGACCAAGGGTTATTTTCTCCGAAAACAATTACGGAGAAGAGAAATAACCTTAAAACAAATTGCTGTTAATTAGCATTATTTTGTTGTTTAATTAACCATATTGTGTATTCAAAATCATTTGTCTGCGCAGGCTCGATGTCATCAAAAGGGTGTCGTAGAAATATTATTATAAAACTACTCTACGTTTTCGCTGCCTGTCTGTAAATAAATAGTTACAGCAATGAACACGCAGCTCGTATGAACCGATTAGCTAACAATACATTGTCTGCCTGCTAATATTTATATTATCTGAAGAACTGTTAGAATATTTGATAACGTTTGATGTTTTTACATAAGTCACCACATTCAAACACATTTTTTTGCACGATGTTGACGATATGAAGCATACAAATACTGTACCGACTGGGGTTAAACAAATATAGTGGAATGTTTTAATCGAACCAGACAATATTCTACACAAATTCACCACTAGACGGGTTTTTCCCCCAACACTACAACAGCTGGTAATCGATTAAATATTCAACTGTCAGCTTCTAATATACATAATTAAGTGTAAATGTTAGAGACAGAGAGGCGGGAATACAGCAATAATTATGTTCACTGAATGAGAAATGACTTCGTTCAAATTTAAACAAGGACATCTTGAAGTAAGAAGATGATTGATGTTTTACGGTCACTTGTGTGTGCACATGGTGTAGGCTAAATGGGGCTCTTGGAGTAAGAAATACTCCGTTTAAAAAAATTGAATCCTGTAGATAATCAAGAAACAAGCACAGAAAACAACCAGACAATAATATACTGAAGATGATGATGATGGGTATGACGAAGATGATTATGATATTAATAAGCTGCCTTATCTTTCGCTATTTTTGTTTATTGTTGTACTTATCAGAGCGTACTTATTTTTGTTTCTTTCAGCGCAAAACCAAATTACGTTTTATTTTGTGAAAAAACCCACAACTATCAGCATTAAGAAATTTCTCACAGAGTTGTCAGATAAATGAAAAATCTTAACCATACGTGCAGCTATAATGCAAGACGTCGCTCTGTGCAAAGTTTTTTACCACTTTCTTGGAAGTTGGTTAAGTTTAGTTTTTGTTGAGGAAATGTGGTTTCCATAAAACATGCTCTCTTCGAAGTCCACTCGATCCAACTTACATCTGAGCGCTTACAACTGAATCTAACTATCACCACAATGAACACCGGAAGTGATTAAAAGCCGCGGAGACTTATATTCCCATTGACTGCTGTGAGTTAGAACAGAGAGATGTTTATTATAATGCTACTAAGATAACCACACGAACGATAAATATAAGGGACACTGCGGCGATAAGACACGAAGGTCCTCCTAAACCGAGCCCGTTAGTGGGCGATATGAGTTCTAAGTGTGATGGATAATGGAACACGATTACTGTATGATGTAACGCGACTGGGGGACGTTCTAATCTTTTTTTTCAATTAACGCGAAGGCGATTGATAAAGGAATGGCAGATACCACGCGGAAGTACACACCCAACGAGCGATGATTGGAAAGCGACTACCCGAGGGCGGACACGGACGAGCACGAGACATCGACGAACTTACGACACGACCTACGCAAACAACCTGTTCTCTCTGTAGTAACTAACAGCTGTACACAATCAAATGATCGTCAATAAGAACGTGGCGACGATCAGCCAAAGGTACATCAGTCGTTGGGCCGGTTCTAGACCTTCCTCGCCAGAGCAGGTCTTCGTTCCATTGAGTGGCAGCCATTCCTCGCAGGCGCAGCTGTATCTCTCGTGGGTCCTGTTCCTGTCCAGCTCCAGGCAATGGTCGCCGGCTGCCGTGACGAAGTAATCGACGCCAGGCTCTAATATCTTCTTGAACGGCGGAGCCAGGCTCAGATCGCGAAAGATGGCGTCTCCCGTCTGACACTTGCCGCGAATTGTAAACGCTTTCATCTGGAGAATGGCAGCCGCCTCGCAGTCACATCGGACTGGATTCTCCTCTAGGCTGAGCTCTGACTCATAGAAGTCACAAGGATCCTTGGCTAGAAAGGCCAACGACGAGATGTTGTTGTGCTGTAGATAGAGCTTCATGGGAGGACGTATACCCGAGAAAACGCCTTCTTCAATTTCTGAGATCTCGTTCTTTTCCAGGTGGACCTCAGTATGACGGGCCCTCAGACCACGAAAAATGCCCTTCGGCAGAGATCGAATCACGTTCCTGGTCGCTTTCACCTTCTTCAGCAGGAAAAGTTTGCGGAAGGCGCTCGTCGGGAAAGACGACAGATTCATATTTTCAATCCCGACGAATTTCAGTCGATCTTCGAGACCGTGGAACAGTCGGTCGGTTACTTTGACCTTAGGGTTGCCGCTGATGTCCAACTTGGTGAGGTGAAAGAGGTTCCTGAATGCGCCGTGGACGATTTTCTGGATATGACAGTGTTTCAGGACGAGCGTATGAATGTGCGGAATGTGACGAACGAGATGCGAATTGACAGCGCTAATGTGACAGTGGCCAAGTTTGAGTACCTTCAGATGCTGGAGAATTTCGAATTGTTTGAAACTCTCCAAGACGACGGCGTTCCCTTCCAAATCGAGCTCCTTCAGCTTGGGCAACTCTTCGAACAGTTTCGGCTGTAGTTCGGTGATATTATTGTTCTTTAGGATGAGATGCTCCAGATTTGTAACGTGTGCTAGTACATCTCGCGGCAGATTGGTCAGCTCGCAGTCGGCTAACTTAAGTACCCGCAACCTTTCTAACGTGTCGAAAGCGTCAAACGGCAGAGAGAGATGTAGAGGATTTCCAGTCAGGTCGAGAACTTCCAAGTTGGTCAACTCCTGGAACGCAGCCTTGGTGAGTTGTCTGATGTCGCAGTACCTCATTGACAACGTGCGCAACTCCTTCAAAAAATGTAGGCTGATCGGCGTTGAAGGGAGCTTAGAATTATCCATGTATAGTTCCTCGATGCCCTCAATGTCCATGAATCCCTTATCGGAGATGGATACGATGCTGTTGTTACTCAGCTCCAGGATCCGGACCTCGAGGCCCTTGAAGGCGTTCTTATGAATGGCGCGGATTTTGTTGCCGTTCAGTAGCAACCTGTCGAAGGGATGACCAATCAGCGCCATAAAGCTAGGGAGTTCTTGGAGATTTCTCGCTGTACAATTAATCACCTTCTCCGGATCGCCATTCTCATAACTGATGTGGCATAGGCACGGCAAAGTATCCGGACACCCTAATGTGGTGTGATTAACGTCATATGACGGTCCATGGTCTGCAACCCTAGTATCCCCTTTATTATGTGATATCCAGAGGGTGAGCGTTAAGATGAGGAACCGGAATACGTTGACCTGTGCCATTTCTGGATTTTATAGACCACGACCTGGACTTATATCGGCTTAGGCAGTTTTTTTATAGAAAATCGTCATTCTGCAAATAATAAAAGTGTGTCATTAGTATGACGGTATAAGCATATTCGTACCTTATATATATATATATATATATATATATATATATATATATATTGCCCTTGTGCGTGCACACATAAAGTTCCCCTTATAAACCTTTCTGATGCCGCCTGTAAGTCTTTAATTATATATATATATTTATATTCAAAACAAGTATCAAACTGAAGCTAAATGATATGTATTTATGTCAGGTAGCATTGTTCAAGCACGATTATGTACATTAAAATTGTACATTAGAAATTAGGCAGACGAAGTAATAAAATGTATTGACAGGTGTAATTCCGTGTTTGAAAATCAACTACTAAAATAAAATTTTCCTGTATTGGATAATTAAAAGATCCACCACATTGGTGGTTTTACAAAAAGCAGACAAATTATAATTATATCTCCGGTGAAAATACGTCGAGTTTATAAAGTGTTTTCAAATTTATTGCACCTAATTATTATATCAGTATATTCTTTTTTGATACACACATGTATATTCTATATACACTTGATGGTCATTGGCTAATATCTGTATTACCTTAAAAACTCAGTTTGGTAATATATATATTACCGGGAAATGTCAGGTAATATACACATGTAATTGTAATATATAGTTTTGTCTGTGGAAACAAAGATGAATTGATTCAGCACATTCCTGGAGCTGAATTTATAATGTAATCCCGCAGTTTGTGGATCCCATGTTATATTTAATCACCAAGTTAGTATTTAATACGCTCCTTTTACAATTAGTCACCGATATACCTTCTTCTGATTGGCTGTAGATTTTGAATTCAGGTACAGAAAGGTGACAATTGTCAATGGTCAGTACAGATTAATGCATCAAAGGTGAGGATGGAAGATGGCGATATACAGTTCTCATCCCAATACGACGAAGAAAGCATTAATTTCGCTCACACATCGACGACAGTGTACAATCACGTGAACCAATGAAGTTGATTTAAGTATTTCAGTCGCAGACACGTGACTAAATCGAAATAATTTCACTGCCATCGACGAGAAAACAAAAGCGAAATCGCTCACTTCGTCAAAAAAAGTCTCCACGGCGCCGCCTAATGAAATAAAGAAACTCGCTTTATTGAACACATTCATCCAATTAGACGGTCAATAGTGACCAGGCTTAGTAGTCGATGTATTGATCTGGGATCAAATAAGGTGACAGATAAGATGGCATCTGCGATTCATCGCGCATCAGGCAGAAATCTCGACATCGCCAGATGGGACATGGATACGAGAAATGATCAGCTTCGAACGGAATTGGCGGCGTCAGCGAACGTCGGGATCCGTGACTGCGTCCGAGATCCGGAACGGGAAGACGTATCATCGGCGATAATCGGATTAGATAGAAGAGGGGTTATTTAGTAATTGTTATCAGCGACATAAATGCCATCTTAATATCCACGTATAATGGCTAATGTCGGTCAGTCTGGAGTAAGACGTGAATACTATCTATCTAAAACAAAGACAACAGATCAGCGTCTTAGTTGTTCTTATGTTTACATCATCCTTTCTATAAACAATAAACTAGTAAATTGATAAAAGAAGAAGAAAAAATCATGTCTCTAAGGTCAAACGGACGGGCACACAGGAAGTGATGAGGCGGTGCTTCCTTCAGTACGAGGTAGTTCATGGGGGTTTCTAATTGTAAATTATCTCAACAGATAATTAAATCTTTAGAAATCTGAGAAAGTGATAATTATCTGAGTATTTTAAATGTTTGGCTTGTAGTGTATAATAACAACAAGGTATGGTGTGGAGGCATGAGACAGGTGTGTGTTTGTGTGTGTGTGTGTTTGTATATGTGTGTGCGCGCGCATGTGTTTTAGCTCTGTATAATAAGGCACATGTAGTGTGTGTGTGTGTGTGTGTGTGTGTGTGTATCTGTGTGTGCACGCGCATGTGTTTTAGCTCTGTATAATAAGGCACAGGAAGTGTGTTTGTGTGTGTGTGTGTATATATATTATATATATATATATATATATATATATATATGTGTGTGTGTGTGTGTGTGTGTGTGTGTGTGTGTGTGTGTGTGTGTGTGTGTGTGTGTGTGTGTGTGTGTGTGTGTGTGTGTGTTTATCGTCTTCAGAAGCCTACTAAATGCCACTTAACATAAAGCAGACTGCCTCAAGACACTTCACACATTCCACTTGTCTGGGACTGGTCTTAGATTTTATCAGCAATAAGATCATATATTGTACAAAGTGATAGAGAGCACAGTTGACACGAACTCAGATACCCAGCTGTGTACCCAAATATCAATTACGTTATACATAAAGAGACCCACAGAATAGAGAGTAGAGAAAAACCAAAACTCTTCACATCTTTATCGGAATAATATAATCTTGTGTGCCATCCTCAATGTCAGTCTAAGAACGTCGGTATCTCCTCATGACGTGGCAGCGCCCCGAGCAGAATCTGGAACACCATTAATGATATATAAACAATGGCCATGTAATCTCTGGAACTATCCAGAAAAGAAAATATATCACTGTCTGTAGCTTGTGGGTGTTAGAAATATTGATAGACTGAGTCTGGAGTTTGTGAGTGATAGAGGTCTTGATACATCGAGTCTGGAGTCTGTGAGTGATAGAAGTCTTGATACATCGAGTCTGGAGTCTGTGAGTGATGAAGCCTTGATACATCAATTCTGGAGTTTGTGAGTGATAGAAGCCTTGATACATCGAGTCAGGAGTCTGTGAGTGATAGAAGTCTTGATACATCGAGTCTGGAGTTTGTGAGTGATAGAAGTCTTGATACATCGAGTCTAGAGTTTGTAAGTGATAGAAGCCTTGATACATCGAGTCTGGTGTCTGTGATGATAGAAAACTTGATACATCGAGTCTGTTTTCTGTGAGTGATTGAAGTCTTGATACATCGAGTCAGGAGTCTGTGAGTGATAGAAGTCTTGATACATCGAGTCAGGAGTCTGTGAGTGATAGAGGTCTTGAAACATCGAGTCTGATGTCTGTGAGTGATAGAAGTCTTGATACATCGAGTCAGGAGTATGTGAGTGATAGAAGTCTTGATACATCGAGTCTGGTGTCTGTGAGTGATAGAAGTCTTGATACATCGAGTCATGAGTCTGTGAGTGATAGAAGTCTTGATACATCGAGTCTGGGTCTCTGAGTGATTGAAGCCTTGAAACATCGAGTCTGGTGTCTGTGAGTGATTGAAGTCTTGAAACATCGTGTCTGGTGTCTGTGAGTGATTGAAACGTTGATGCTATGCCTCTCTATATCATGTTTATAAATTGACATTGAAGATTGATATCTCTTCTATTAGATAGAAGCATTCTCTTGTATTGATATCCTAAAGACTTAATATTTCAGCTTTCTTACACCCGTACACCCTAGCATTAATCTCAGCCACCGAGCAGTATACAGTTTGGGCTTTAGCACTCCTTTTGTCTGGATTTGGTCATCTGTTTCACCATAATCGTTATCCAGACAGTGATTTAAGACTGGATCAACCGTTGAACATACGGTCCGATCTTAAGGTAGATTCGAATCTGTCTGTCTAACCTTTTAGCCCACCACCCTATCGGCTCGGCCATTATTGCCCTCTTCGGGGATGGGACAAGATGTATTGTGTCCGATAGCCTGGCGGGTTCACGTCTTCTGGATACAGGCCGCCATGTTCCATATGGATACAGGAGCGATATGCCGCTTTCCAGGATGCCGGGATCGATCTTCCACGGGTAATAACGCCGTGGAGTGTGGCAATAAAAGGATTTTACGTCCTGACGTCTACGAGAGCTGGAAGTGGCTTCTTCTCCGTCTCCGGACTCAATAGTGTTCATATCCTGAATGTTGTATTGGGTCATTTCCCAACGTACTCGTTCTGGATCTTGCCCCTTGGCGTCATGGGTGTAGCCGTAACATGGATCACTAATACCTTGTCAGTAGAACAAAGCCCATCACTTTGAGTACAGTTTTAAGCTTTTATGTATTTTGTATCTAATCCCCCTCTCTCCCCCCCTCTCTCTCTCTGACTAACTCATGACGTATGCTATTGCTGCATAATCGTGTCACGTTAATGTTGATGTCATTATTCACCTCAGAACGTCACCAAGATCTCTACCATAATCTGGTTCCCCCCCCCCCGAAGTAGATAACATTATAACACGGGATCGAGGTCGGTCGCCATTGTTAACCAGATCACGTGTCACGGCCGTCAAGTTTCGGCCCACCGTTAGATGGCGTTCACGTCGTGACCTCGTCCGAAAGACAACAGGCGACGAGGTGAGGACTCGTCCGTGAACTACTTCGACCAAGTAAACCATCCATCATCCGCCAAGTCGTCTGTATGCAAATATGGTGACGACAAAGAATTGAACTCAATTGGGTGTAAACAAGAGTCAGTAGTTGTTTGTTTCCCGGTTTACGTGTAAACAAACATCTCTGTATTTTGGTTATTGAATGCGTGAACATTGTTTACCGGCCTTCTAAACAATAGATATTGCAATTTTATATATGCCGCAAATTACGTTTAATTGTTTTGTCTTTTCGCTGACAAGAAAAAAGAAATACATGACTGATCGATAAGATCGCAAATCCCGCGAGAATCTCGGCTAACCGAGCACGTGACTAATGAATAGCGTTCGGTGGCGTGACGGGCACACAGGAACCGGAAGTTGCTTTATGGTTACGGAAATTGGAATCGTGGCCGCGGAAAAGGAGACGAACGTTTGTGGAGAAGTGACGCACTTCTGACACTCGATTAGGCCAATGGAGATCCATAGTACGAGAGATGAGTGTTGGATTAGTGTTGACCTAGTTGATGGTGGATGATGTTTAAGCCCCGCAAGATGTTCGGGCTTCCAGAACTGGACTTTAGCATTTCGTCCTGCCCACAATACCTTTAGTTCCCTGTTCGCATTGCGCACAGTTCATCATGCACCCAGCACACACATCATCTTGTTCTCATCTTGTCTTACCAATACAGCATTTAGATTTATGGAGGTAGGTTTCGAAGGGTGTTTAGATATGTTGATGCTCTGTGCCTGTTGCCTCTTACTATGTACCCTAAAACACACACACAGAGACACACACACACACATAACACACACACAACTTGTCTTTCCCCAGAAGCTTGGCACTTACTTAACAGACAGTATTTTGCTTAAACATTCTCTACTTATGGACAGAAATCCATCCACAGTCGGACAGTCTCACAGACGACTATCCCCACAGACTATCTTCCCCACGACGACATACCCTCTACATCAGAGACGTCCTAAACCATATACTCTCTACCCCATATACCATCCACCCAGACGACAGTCTTCCCCCAATGACTCGTGACCCCACCAACACGTTGTCTTGTACAGCCTTTATCCTACAAATTCCGAATCTCCCCCCACAGACTCACTCGCCTAGAGATTCTCAAACCGCACATAATACTCTCTGGTCTATAGACTCTCAAACTCCACATACTCTCTGCCCTATAAACTCTCAAATCCTACATACTATCTAAACTATACATACTCAGAGCCTATGGACTCTCTACCTTATATATTCTGAAACCACACAGACTCTTTGGTCTATAGACTGTCAAACCCCACAAACGTTCTTCCCTATAGACTCTCAAACCCCACATACATTCTGCCCCCTCAAACCCTCAATCTTTACATTGGTTTTGGTTTGGTTTTGTTGTTCGGGGAGAATCCCTAGGCTGTCGCTTAATCAGCACAGCCTCTATGTTGGAGTGGTTGAGAAACCTCCTCCCCCACCACTCACAGGGGAGCAGTACGGAAAGATGGAGCCGAAATACCCTGAGGGTGGTCACTGCCAGAGTGTTTTACGTCCTCAGGGTTTTTAACGTCCCCCTTTATTTTAAATAATTCAGTGGAGACGGCAGCGCCATTTAACGTGGTCAGCCACCCACGATGTAGTGAGCCGAGAAATTAATCCCTGAAAAGTTTCGACCTCTTACGGGGTTCGAACCTGCGACCATTGGCACCAAGTGCCGGGTGCTTAACCTCTAGGCCACCGGAGCTCACTAATCTTCACATTCTTTACGACACACGCTATATATCCCACCTTCTCACTATTCAGTAGATTCTGTACCATACAATTTCCTATTTTACAGACTCTACCCCAAGGTCATTTTGTCCCACAGACTCTGTCCCGCTGTCTTATTTTAGCAGCAGTAATAACAACAACGATAACAACATTCATAATAATAACAATAATAATAATAATAATAATAATAATAATAACAAAAACAACAGCACACACAGAAACCGCCGATTCTCAAGTGTTACATCACTCAGTCTCGTCTATTATATAGTGTCATCCTCCCTTTCTACTACAACCCTTGATTATACCCACACCCTCTTTCAGATGTACAACACACTGACTTTACACGTACTAAACACATTCTATGTCCATCTCTCATATATAATTTACACCACACTTTTATCGCTTACACTACCCAAGTTGTTCACACACACACACCCATCCTAAAGTCCACATAACCCGTTCATTTTCTGATCCTGTATTTATCTCAACTTCTCCATATTTGTATTCTTTCTGGTGTTAAGTAAAGGTGATATGTACATATATGAATACCTCCCCCCCCGCCTACAGGGATACATTAACAAACAACACATCTTGTTAGTCAATCTGATTTTGACGAGTTAAGTTATACTGATGGCTGACGTCACTTCGCTAACAAATAAAGTCACGATTCCGTCAACACCACCGTCATACCGCATCACGACGCGTCACATCAACAATGAGTGACGTCACACCGCCAATGTACCAACCTCTGATAAAAAAAATGCCAACGCGTCACCTGGCGGGTGTGTGACGTCACCAGTTCTGGAGCGAAACGTATTCATTATACGTGGTCGACGATTAAATACGACGATTTCTGGTCATCTGTGAAAATAGAACAAAATCGACCAAACCCAAGACGGTAGTAAAATTTTGAATGACCTTCCATGCAGTCGACTCATGCGAAAACAGGCGGTTCTCGGCCAGAAATAACCACACACACACACACACACACACACACACACACACACACACACACACACACACACACACACACACACACACACACACACACACACCACAAAAAATAGTAACTAATGGAACCATTAAATGACGTTTCCTGTCCAATTACCGTCATCAACGAATATTAATGGAAGCTTGGTGACCCATTTTTTTAAATATTTAGTCGGTGATGGGATGTTTAGCTGACTGTTACTTATTAGTTAGTTTTTGCTTCCACTTTATCATCATCATCATTATTATTATTATTATTATTATTATTAGTTAATGTCTGCCTATCTGTTGGTATGTTTGTCAGCCTGTCTATTTATCTAGCCCGTCTAGCCAGCCTGCCCGTTTATCTGTCTGTCTGTTACTCCCTCTCTCCGTCCTGCTTGGCCACCTGCCTCCCTATCTTCCTACTTGTCTGTCTGTGCTTCTGTTACTCCGTCTCTCCAGCCTGCTTGACTGCCTGCCCTCATACATGACGGTCTCCCTGGCAGGCTCCCCACCTTCCTGTCTGCCAGTCTATCTGTATGTCTGCATATCTACCTCCTTTCCATGTTACAGACTAAAACCATGACATCATCAACTGTACCTTTCGGTGTCTTTCTGACCATTTCCCCCATCTGATGTCACGAATAAGACATGACCCCTTTAACCTCACTCGCCGACATATTCAGCTTCAAAAGATCACGCCCTTCACAAGGTCAACAGCCGTTGCTTCAGACGGTGACGAAAAGTGCAGTTCAAATGATAGAAACTCATTAATGAATGGGATCGCTTCTGACCAAACAAACTGGCATATAGATAGCGAGTCGCCACTAACCCGTTGATGATGATGGCGTTGCGTGTCGCATGCTAAACGTTGCCAGCTAATACGTTGCGTGGACGGAAGGCGTGCGAGGCGATTAGTTTGGGTATCAAATATTAATGTATACATGACGTGAATCGAGGGAATAGAGGAAAGAATGGGGGAGAACTGTCAAGGGAGAGGGGGAGTAGGTAATAAGGGTGTGGGAAACCGAGATAAGGGGGGGGGGGGCTTGGTAGATGATGAATTAAATGACAAGTACATGCGTGCCAGAACTTACTCAACCACCGAACACTAGCTGTAAGTAGTAATGCGCGTGCGCACATACATACTCTCAATGTCATGCCCTATTCTGTCATTATCTGCCTAAATACCTCATCACCACGAGGGTGTCATCAATTATGATGACAGATCAGCCTTATATAAGTATCATACATGGTATGATTGATGTTTATATCGATATATTGTAGCTATAGTATTATACTCATTAGGGTAGTCGGTATTAGCCGGAGTCAAGCCGTAAACTTGAGCTTTTCAGTGCAGCACTGTAACTGAGTGAGTGAGAAAGTGAGTCAGTCAGTGAGTGAGTGAGTGAGTGAACGAGTGAGTGAGGCTTAAAAATGCCCCAAAGAGCCATTTAGTGTAGCCTCTTTTTTTTTCAGCCAAAGGATACAGAGTGACCCAATTCTAAACTTGAACCAGTGTATTGGGTAAATGAGAAGAAAAAACAGGATTTAGACAGAATATGATGAGATAACTCGTAGAATTATAACCGAGTGGTTCATCCCGTTATCTTATCTGAGACACAGCGAGGAGGGGATGCGTATACGATACATGAACGAAACATCCTACAAAAACAGAAGACACTGGGATGTCTATGACGATGTTTACTACGTCATTGTAGACCGGAAACTGGACATAAATAATGGAATATGGGAAACAGTACAGAGGGCGCTGAATGTAAATGGTTAGAAAGAAATGCGAACCAGCAGTGCCAGAACTGGCCACCTCCGAGAATTGGAAAATAGGAGCTCTGTAGAAATATGATCCGAGCTGAACGTAATATGGTCTTCACCGAATAGTAAACAAAATAAAACAAAATGGCAGCCTGGAAATTATGAACTAGGAAACACGGCCTGGACACAATGAACTGAAAACCTGGACCTAAGCCAATCAATAATGGCGTGAAACATCCTGTAAAACTATTACTGGTTGACATGCCAAAGGCTAGCCAATACTCCAACAGTGAACTGAACTAATCAGGAACGGTTAGGTATTGATCGAGGAATTAATCACGATATGGAAGATCTAATGGCACACGCTCGCCACAACAATGGCAGATCGGGATAGATAAACAGTATGGAAGGATTCTTCTTACACAAAAATAATGACAAGAAACAGATAGCGGATAGACAAGATTCGTATGTTATCTCAAACAAAGACAATTATATGGAAAAGTGACATCAATTGGATTAATATATGTAGAAGACGTTTTGCTAAGAATAACACCTGAAGGAAAAGTGTATGGACAAGATAAAAAAGGTGTGCAAGAATTATGCCAAATTACAATAAAAAACTAGAACATATGAGAAATTAGGAGGAAGAAGAGAGAGAGAAAGAAAGACAAACAACACACACACACACACACAGAGAGAGAGAGAGAGAGAGAGAGAGAGAGAGAGAGAGAAGAGAGAGCGCTGATCATATAAACTAATATGAAAGATTCAACTCATGAGATATACCAAGAAAGGTTCAAATAAACATTGACCAAGAATATTGCCGACACATAAAGGCCAACTAATATATGGCGTGTCATGTATATAAACCAGACAGTTGACCGAGATCTTTTAGATGGGAACAATATCTCTCCGATGATCTAGCTAAAAGGACATTATGGCAAAGCTTGTTCTTGCTTAAAAGGAAACAAACTGAATCAAGTCAAGATGCAGGTAAATTTAGCCGAGAACATGATCAAGTTACTTTACGTGACTAGAATAATGTGATCGATAATGAACACTTGGCTAAGTGTCTACGTTAACGAGATTGGACTGTTTGTGTTCATCGACAAATTGTCGTTGAGTTAACGGAATATGGAAAATTATATTAGAAAAAAAACCCTCATGAAGTATATTGGTTATTTACACAATGGCAGATATGCGGTTAGAGAGAGAGTGTGTGTGTCTGTATGTGTATGTATGTATGTTGTGTGTGTGTGTGTGTGTGTGTGTGTGTGTGTGTGTGTGTGTGAATGCCACAAAATCTTGCATGAAAAAAATTCTAACCGAACCTCATAAATATCTCATCGGTAGACATCGTTCAGTCGCGATTACAATTCCTTCAACCACACACCACGTTCCGTCATTTAACAACACCGATCACTACCCCCCCCTCCCCTCCCGCCCATCTAATACAATAATAGATCCGCCTCTTCCTATTAATCATGTCAAGAGGAGAAATGAAGCTAATGATAAACAGTTATCATAGATGAGTAATGACAAAACTGAGATCAATCAATGACAAGTAGCTACCTTCATTTACACAAACAACAAAAGCATCTGATGTCATCCTCTATCTTAGATAACGTGCTGGACGTCATAGTACATGAAGAGATAGAGACTTGGACACGAATAGACTAAATTGGCAGGTTGTTGGGCCGAGAGATCGACAAAATGCCGAACGAGCTGTTCGGCAGAATACTAGTCAAAATATCGAGTAGACTATTAGTAGAGTTAGTGAGTAAACTAATGGGTTTATTGGTTAGTAGGGTAACTGATCGGTTGTTTGGGGGAAATATATAGGCCGGCGAATGGACAAACTAATGGGTGAGCTAATACGTAAACTTGTTAGCCGGTTAATTAGCAACATTGGTAAGTTAACTGATAGACAAACTGGTAGGCGAACTGATAGAACGTTTTGGGGCTCAATGAAAGGCAAATTGGTAGGGGAATTCTTCAGGCAAATATGTAAGCGAACTAATAAATGAAAGGGGTAAATGGCAGATTTGATGATGTTAGACAGGGCAACGTGTAATAGTGCGTGGGAGACAGAAGTACAGGACAACATGGGAGATAGAGGGAGAGTATGGAAGATAAGAAAACGTAAAAGATAGGAGAACAACACCGCATGGGAGATGACAATATAGCATGATATGCCAAAAGGTCAGAGTGGTGTGGGATATAGGAAGAGATGGTGTGACACTAAGAATATGGGAGAAAGTGGACTTGAAGAGTGCTGTGAGAGTTTGAAGAACAAACGAGCTTGTCATGTGGTTACTAGATGGCATGTTAAATTGATAAGTGTTGATAGCTATACATCAAATGTAACTGGAACTTCGAAAGATCATTAAATTAAATATGAAGTGCCCACGAAAATGCATTAATAATCCATAGTTCGAATACTAGTTAACATATAAATGAATGATATACTGGCCAGTTCTATATATTGCTATGAATTAACCGATCAATATCCCTCGAAATAGGTACTGGATGAAAGAACACAATTCTAACAATTGTAATTATTTAAATACTACAATTGTTATGCGACACATTTACGCAAGCATACATACAGCCAGACTCACAGATAGGCAGATGTATAGACAGACAGACAGACAGACAGAGACACACATACAGACAGACCGACATACATACACACACACACACACCTACTCTCTCTCTCCCTCTCCCTCTCTCTCCTTCCCACAAATGAATGTCACCAGGACTGAGGATGTAAACACAAAACTGTGTGGAATGGATGTTATAAATAGAAACCGGAATTAATTTTCAGGGAATGCAGATCCATCAACAACAAGCTACTGGATCTATAATATCGTAGTAGTTGTTCTGTTGTTTAACATAACATGGCATACTCCGTGATCCGCTCCGCTCACAAATCACGGGCTGAACAAAATCAATACACCATTCATCGATTACTGATTACCACCAGAACACGTTATCAACTACGCTCCAGGACAGTGTAAATCCTGATATTATCAATCCCCTGGTATAAAATTCGGCTACAAATTACGTGAAGAAATCAAGATCAAAGCAGGGGACATCGATTAAATCTAAATTCTGTGAACTATCAGATAACACAAAATATGGAATGATATCTATGTGAGATTAACAGGATTGTCTCGATGGTAGAGATTAGAATGCGTGAAAAAACATCCACCATTAGAGAGACATTTGAAATAATACCACAGAGCGAAACTAATAATATAAAATAACATCAAAGAAAGATGATGGATAACATTTTGAATGTCATTGAAACAAAGCAAAAGCTAAATATATGCTGTTTATTATACAAATGTAAAACATATGTAAAACAATCGCTTAGCACGACATACTATTGGCGAGGAAGCTGATAAATGTCAGCCAAAAGATAAACGAGACATCCAGCCGCAACAGCAAGTCACCCAAACTCAACATTAAGACATCCAGTCATAGTAGCAAGACGTCGAGTCATAACAAGAGGTCCACCCACAACAAAATACACAACCACAACAACAAGACATCCAATCATAACAACAAGACGTCCAGCCACAAACAACAAGACGGCCAGCCAGAACAACAAGATACGCAGGCACAACAACAACAACAAAACAGTCATCTGCAATAATAAGACATTCACTCACAACAACAAAATACCCAACCACAACAACGACACACCCAGCCACAACAAGAACACGTCCAGCCATAACAACAAGACGTCCAACCACAAACAACAAGACGTCCAGTCAAAAAAAAACACCCATCTGCAATAATAATAAATCCACTCAACAACAATAAAAAACCCAACCACAGAAATAAAACATTCATTCACAACAACAAGACGCCAAGCCATAATAACGAGACACTCAGTTACACAAACAAGACGCAAGACAACCACCACATCATTACACAGCACAGTCAGGTCTTACCTGGTAACGTATACTCGAGTCAAACCACAGACTAATCCCTCAGCACGAGGCGATGGAACAAGACCAATCGACTGTCGAATTAATCTCTTCGAGCGGAAACTAATACCCAATACCCGAACAGAACAGTTCTCACTCTCATCAGATGGGGAATGAATATGGCAGAAGGTACAGCCTATATGGCTGTCTTGGTTCGTCGACTAGATGACGAGCTGCTGTCGTTCTATAAACCTCTGACGACGTCTTTGGTTGCTCCAATTCGGTGACAATCGACGCCGTTCGTTTCCCAGAAGCTGGAAAGCTGATTGTCTTCTCGTTGCCGTGCTACTCTCTCGCTGGCAGCAGCCTGTTATCGGTCTGTCTGGGAGTCCTGCTGCTAGCTTTATGCCGCTCTATATTCGCCGGCCGAGGGAAGCCAATGGATGGGAGAAGCCTCGCCATCGATGGCGCCTTAATTCGCCTTACGAGGTGGCCACGGTAATGGTGCGAGAGCCAGTTGCGGCAGCGGGAAGCGTTGATGACTGTTATTGGCCTAGCTATCCGTGTCTCTGTACGCGCGTCGCCGAGTCGCGTATCACCTCGACCTGCACGGAACCGATCTATTTAGATCTGGTGGCTTGTCCATCTCGACCTGAGAAGCCGGGCAAGCACACTCGGTAATAGTGTCATATAGCTGGTCTTATGGCTACACACAGGATCTAACTCCACTCCACTCATGGTGCACTTGATAGCGCATAGCTCTGCAGATTATTGGATCTTGAGATCGAATCTTAGTGTTGTTGGAGTTCATGGGATGTTTCACCTATAAATGAAAGGACTCCATGCGGAGTAGCCGTTTGGACATATGTCGCAGATTATACCAATGTCGAGGTTAAATATATCATTGACTTACTCCTGCATAAAAGTTTTCTTGACGTTGCACAACCTTAACGTTTCGGCTGATATTGTCATGCTATAAGCTGTACTGCGTTCGGACCGTTAGTGCTCTCTAACACTGTATTCCTTCTTCCAGCTTTATTCCTAAACGCCGCATTCCTCCATAACCGGGACATTCTCCTCATCAATCGACGACGTCTGGAGCGGGAGAAAGCTGAATGAAAGTGATCAATCTTTCCGGATATACCGAGGTGTCAAAGTGCTATTTATTGAACTTGTTATTCTTTATTGGTCCTTATTGATGATAGATGATCAGCTGATCCGATTTTATGTAATTAAACTCTCTCTCTCTCTCTCTCACTGTGTGTGTATGTGTGTGCGTGCGTGCGTGCGTGTGTATGTATGTGTGTGTATCTTATATATAGTACCAAAACATCAAGTTTCCAATTCTCCGCTGATTTCCTCAACCGCACTCACTCTTGCCATTCTCAAATTCTTTGTCTGTCTGTCCATCTCACTCACTATGTCAAGCAAACAAATACTTGTTATCTCCACTGCTAGTATAGATTAAGACCATTGTTTGTAGAAGTGCTCACGTCCCGAGGACCCCAAATACCTTCAATCCCATCCAAACCAGTAGATAACCTACTCACCCCAAACCGTAACATCTCTGAGAGTACACGGCCAGCTTACTACAACCAACTACCATCACAACCCAAACATATCAATATCTCCCGGAGGAAATATAAGATTAATCCGCCGAAAGCACACGAAAAATAATCACCAAAAAGAGGCACTTGCCTAATCTGGATCGACCGGCCCAATCAGCATTGGCCTTCCCGACGAATCCCGGTTTCGGCCAGCGACTGGACTGGAATTCTGGAGCTAGTTCCTAATCGGTCCTAGTTTGGTGCATGTTGTTTACGTCTTTCTGAGGCCACGTAGATAGCTACAAAGATGAACTATCTGTTACGTTATGGATCCTTACTGTACCAACTATCAGAACGGATCCGTACTGTACCAACTGTCAGAACGGATCCGTACTGTACCAACTATCAGAACGGAGACACTCACCGATATGACGGGGTGGTTACTTCCAGCATATTTCACCCGCTTCATCTCCAATTCAATAATCAAGATAGTAGCCACCCACCCCGCCAGCTTCTGCTATAGACAAGAGGCCTCAGTCCGTTTTCCTGTTTTTGTTGTCAAGTATATCTGGGAGGGGAGGGTTACGTCGGCAAATGGCGGAACGAGCGACGTCTAGCGTAGAATAATAAGTCTCATATATCTGTAAGTAGAACGCTCTATCCGGTGTAACAGCAAACAATAGTTTATTGATCCCAGAACATCTGCTTCTGGACAAAACCCTCTACTCCAGATAGTATAAATTATTCTTCAATACTGTGTGCACGCACTCGCCCCTATATTGTGTGTATGTGCATGCGCGCACCTGTATATGCGCATGCGTGCTCACTTGAACGTATCATGTAATTTCATCAGTTCTGGATGTGGAATTAGCTTAATTTTGTATGAGTTTGAAGCCTAATAATTATTTATCCTCGAATCTGTCACATATTTAAAAAGTCTTCCAGTGATAAATATTCCCTATTCTCAGCTTATGACTGATCAGGGCATGTGATGTTGATTTATAATGTCATTAAACATATGGTTCATTAAACATCACTTTTATATGGCACAAGTACGCGCGCACGCGCACACATACATACATACATAGTCTCTCTCTCTCTCTATTTCTCTCTCTGGGCTGCTTCCGTGGTATAGCTGAAAGCGCGTTGGACCACAGATCACTACTATCTCAGTTCGAGTATCGGCGTAGGCATATCTGAAGAGTGTTTCATCTTTTACTTCGCTTCATTACTTTTTGAGGTCGCTCGGCCCATTTAGCCTACCATGTGCACAAAAGTGGCCGTAAAGAATTAACCATCTTCATCATAATAGGAAGTTATCCAGACATTTTATTCCGGATTCGTAATTATCTATTTTATGACGTTTTGATACACCGCTTGAACAAACAAATAAACATCTATACTCAGAAGGATGGATAGATTGATAGATGAATGAATGAATGAATGAATGAATGAATGAATGAATGAATGAATGAATGGATGGATGGATGGATGGATGGATGGATGGATGGACGGACGGACGGATGGATGAGAAAGAGAGAGATAACCTAACTAGGTGACATTTTTAAGTTGACCTTTAATTACATTCCTTTACGGAAACACATAATGGATCAGAATATTTATTTCCATTAGGTAACTAACGCCATTAGAGACCCCTACCATTAGGTGTATCCGTCCATTAGGACATTGTCTATCACCATTAGCTGCTATCTCCATTCGACACGAGTTCCGTTGACCTTAGATGTCAGATGGAGCAGTATTGACAATAATCTTCCTATCCAGAACCTCATCTTATCCTCACTATCCTCACTATCCTCATCATTAGTCTCTGTGATAGAATGTCTCGATTTTTATAAATAAATAGAGAATGGCGTAAATATATTCTTTTTAATTAGCAATTATTTATTGTTGAATGATCCTTGACGATGTCCCTGGTAATCATTATGACGTTATCCCCCATAATTAAAGACACTATTCCTACATTAGTCCACTATTATTAGATCATTTTGTGACAAGTAGCGACATCATCGTCAATTGTCATCTAACTGGACTGAGTCAGGTATTGGAAGTGTGTGTGTGTGTGTCCGTGTGTGTCCGTGTGTGTGTGTGTGTGTGTGTGTGTGTGTGTGTCCGTGTGTGTCCGTGTGTGTGTGTGTGTGTGTCCGTGTGTGTGTGTATTTAATCTAGCCACTTTACAGGGACTGGCAATGCCTGTTATTTAGTCATTATTACTTACTATATGCTATATATAAATTATAACTAATAAACCATGTTTTGCAATACTACCGGGTAAGTGAAAAATAAGTGCAAAATTTGATTGTATACAATTATTATATACATAGTGATCAACATACTATACATTCATAAAGTCTTAAATTTCACTTTAGAAAACTTTACTCTTTTTTAAGAGTTAACTAGTTCCCTCTCCTAACATATACAATACATGAATAATATTACACAGCCAAAAATTAAAAACAAAATGATTAAGCTGAGAGATCCAGAATAAGACTTGGAATGTTAACATCTCAGTGACTGAAACCTTGAACAGGTGTTTCAGATGAAGCATAGTCGATCTTTACCTGGTTTGATAGCACAATTCAGACAAGTTTTCTAGGTTAGATCAGCTAAGTTAGAATCATGGCTATCCTGTCAGAATTGTAATGTCAAACTGAAAATTGGATTAGAAGTACACAAGTAGGCCTGAAAGAACAATCCCTGGTGTATTTACCTTAATTCAGCCCTACTTTTGTCATTTGTTTGAAAAACTAGCAATACCTTACATGTTAATGCTTGATGTTTGCATATCTCAGTCTATGTGAAGTCTATGCGAATGAGCTAAATAAGGTAAGTTAGAAGTGGGTGTCCCTCTCCATCACAATCACATGTAAATTAAAACCATAAACAGAAATAGGCAATTTTTATACCCAAACAAACGCCCGCTAAACATCACTATAATGTTTGGATCTCTCTCCATTATTCTTAAAGTTATATCTTCTGTTCCTAAATCAGTTAATTTTGTAATGTTAATTGTCCACATTACTGATTTTCTTCCATTTATATTAACAATTCCACAATTTGCATCGTCTTTCAATCGATATTGATCAAATGCGGAATAGTGCAGTTAACATATCATGAAAACCATTACTATGCGATGTTCTGACAAATATTTTCGTGTTTGATCGATAAGAAATTGAAGTTGACAGTCGGCAAAAATGACAAGTTTTGGCAATTAATCCACCGGCCATCTGTCACGACGTCCTTTGGAGTTCGTATGACGTTGATTTGATGTAATCGTGGTGACTAAATCTGATTTGTGATTTTTAAACAGTATACATTGTTGGAATAGTAACACAGAGCATGGAGAGAGGAAGAAATATTTAATGCTATCTTCTGCATTCAGGACATTGTACGCTTCACATCCACTGCGTATGTCATTAGGATCTTGTTTTTCAGCTTTAATTTTAAGATATTCCTACTCTTGGATATTTGTAAGTTGGTGGGCAGTTTGTTCCATATTTTCACGAATTGATGATTTGGCAGTCTGGCTGAATAATTTGTTATTGGTTTATTTATTATTAGGTTATGGTTTTACCTTGTCTTATTTTGTGTGCAGTTTACCTTTAAGCTCTTACTATTCTTAAACAACGGATCAAATGTGTGCAATTCGTTGTTTAGTATTAATGTATCGAATTATCTTCTTTTGTGTTTTTGTAGTTTCCTGCAGTTTATTGAATTTCCCCCATATTTGAATACCGTAGTTTAAATGACTTTCTATGAGAGTTTGATATAAGCTTCTTAAGGCATACTTTGGGAGGAAATGTTTCATTAACTTTATTCCATAGATTGATCTGATAAGTTTTGTTTGCATATTTTCTATGTGCTATTTCCATGTATGGTTTTCGTCAAGATATATGCCGAAATATTTAATATATCTTGATTGTTTGTCATTCTCTGATTGCATTATTCCCTTGCCATCTATCATAATATTTAGATTTGAGTGTACATATTTATTATTTGGAGTAAAGACCACATGATTAGTTTTAGTTATATTTAGTGATAATTTATTTGATTTGAACCACTGATTAAGTTTTTCTAGTTCATTGTTTGCTTGGGGTATCACATCTGTTAAAGATTCACCCGATTTATATACTGAGTGTCATCCGCATATGATAGTAAGTTTAGATTAGTTGCAATTTTATATCCTTGATGTAAATTAAGAATAGTATCTGGCTAAGTATTGAGCCTTGTGGTACGCCCATTCGTATATCTATTAACTGGGAGTTTGAGCCATTATAAGTTAAACAGTGTTTTCTGTTGTACAGGAGGTAATTACGAAACCATGCATTCATCGCTGTGACCTCTTATTCCACAGTACTGTAACTTTTTCAGTAGTTTATCATGGTTTAAGGTGTCGAACGCTTTGCTCAAATCTATGAATATAGCCGTTGTCAGTTTCTTTGTGGGCTTGTCATTTCCATTTGCTATATGCCATAGTAGCTTTGTTATTGGTCGTACTATTGACCTTTTCTCTCTAAACCAATATTGGTGTTCGTACAGAACATTATGGGTTTTTCTCTCCAGAAAGTTGATTAACTAGCCAGAGACAATTTTCTCCATTAATTTAGAGCGGGAGGGTAGGAGACTGATCGGTCTAATGCTACAAATAAATAGCGAATAACTTAATTACTGATTACATAATATTCATAACAATCTGTCAGTAGATTTGTCAACATGTATGCACACTATTATATAAACAATATTTTATTTGGTCAATAAACAACTACATATATATTACAATAATACGACAAGCTAGACTCCTATGCACACACCTAAGCAAGTAAGTGCATATGTTTAATCCATAGACTGCAGTATGAGCAATTTCAACCATTTAATATTTCACAATGGCACTTCCACTTCCGCTTTTGTTATTTCTTTTTAACATAATTAGTATAAAAACAATACTGTAGTATCAGAGATAAACATTTGCTCACTTTATAACTATGATATGTACAAGGATACACAGGGTGAATCACTTATTTAAAGTACTTCAGTTTTTTCCAGTGTGCATATATATACGACTAATTGCGTATTATTATTATTTTATTATACTATATTTATATAGCACTTCTTCCATAGTATTGTATCATATGTTAAAAAGTGTTTTACATTATTAAACAACATAGTATATACAATGTGGTACAATTATCTTCAGATGTAATAACAAAGTAGCAATACAAAGACAATAGAGAAAAATAACAGAACAATCATTCATCCATCTAGACGTGGCTTATAGCGAGCACAGATCAACTCAATCAATAACTGGATCTCTCTAACATAATTCTTTTAGCATATCACCTTCGTTTTTATAGATTTCATTACAATGAAAATATTCTTTCCATTAATAGCCAAATCGTACTAGAAAGAAGCGAGTCTAACAGCTTTTGATGTACTTATTATTCTTGCATCCCTCATGTTGCTGGGAAGTTCATTCGACAAAGGTCTTGTGTTGAATTCTGTAGCGTATGGGTAGTCGGTGAAGTTCCTTCGGGACTGGTGTGATGTGATTACGGGGAGATGTTCTGATGGTCATCAGGACATTACCGTAGTTCAAACGCGATGTAACAGGTCCGTTTACTAGTGACTTCGTGGCTTCATTAGGCAAGTGGCGACTGATGCAACCGATCTTCCGTAATTGACCATAACCTGATCTGCATACAGCGTTCACTCGTTGTTCCCTGGTCATGATGGAGTCGAACATGACATCTAGATTCCGCTCACGCAATGTAGATGCAATTAAAGAATTGCCTTCATTAACAGATATAGCATCCATGCTTTTGGAATTATATCTAGAAGAGAATAGCATGACTTCTATCTTGTCTCCATTCAACTTGAACATGTGATGCATCCAGGACTCGATGTCTTTGAGACAACTCTCGATAAGGGTTAGAGCTTCAAATTGTGCAACGTCATCTTTGGGATTGAATGCTAAATACAGGTGTCGTCGTCAGCGTAAAGTTGGTGCCGTAATCCATGGGTCCTTATAACATCAAGTGGTTTGGTGTACATAACGTAGTTTTTCGGACCTAGTACAGATTCCTGAAGTACGCTACATTCCTTCCAGAAAGATTCGGACAGTTCATCATCGACACATACAGTCTGGTACCTATCTGTGAGATATGACGTCATCCATGAGAGTGGTTTTCCCGAGGCGATCCATTGTACTTTGAGCAGAGCTGACTCAGTTGAGTGATACTTCCTGTGTGCTGATTGATAACATTCACGGAGAGAGTTTATGACAAAGTGGGGCTCAAGGTGTGCATCAACAACCTTCTCCAAGGCCTCATAAATGAATGTGAACTTAGACACCTGTCTATAATGGTTCGGGTGTCAGGATCCAAGAGAAGCCTGATAAGGGCACATTTGAAATCCCTGGGAACGTAGCTCACCTCCATTGAAGTATTTATGATATTTGTCACTAGGGGTAGGAGCTCATCCAGACATTCTTTTATCAGCCATGTTGGCACAGGATCATGTTCAGTCGATTTCACTTCCTCTTGGGACGCAGGCGCAAAGGTCAGAAGGAAATCTGACACATCTATAAGTGTTTCGAGTAACTGGCTAACTAACGTGTTCTCCTATCATACACATAACCCGAATTACACTGCCAGGTACACTCATAAACGTAGGCAAAGTTACATATATGTGTTATAGACATATACGTGAAATTTAGGAATTAATCCAAATTGCAGTATGCGCATTCTGGACTTTTGAGCTTTGGCTGTCTTTTGCCCGTCATTCCACGTTTCATTTCCACTCTACCCAAGGATGCCTTTTTGTTTTGCAGCATGTCTGCAACATTGACGTCCTCCGTGTGATATAATTCTACGTGAAGATTATCACATTGAATCACTTCAGCAACATTCCGTTCGATATCCAGCACTTTGAAGAAACGATTATCGTCCATAATTAGAGACAGTAGATGTATCCGACAAAAACGATCGGCTTCGCTTCCCTTTCTCGTGATAACCAAACTGACGTAGTGTGGCCGTGGGTGATTCTTGCCCGGCACACAATAAAAGTCGGTGAAATAGAGCCTCGTATTAGCATCAATCAAGTTAGTAACATCAAATGAGAACCTCTTAGGGCCGTATATCGATGTTCTATCCCTTTTGTTTGCAATGATACCAAAGAATAATCCTTTAAGTTTTTCCACATTCGCCGGTGAACGCTGATCTCCGTGAAGGTCTTTCTCGTATGTCTCCATGATGCCTGTTGATTTTAGAATATCAGCGTAGTACTTCTCCGTTTTGTCTCGAAATAACTTACGACATGGTATCATTATTCCCTCCCTTTCTTCGATATACCGTATAGCTTTTTCTCTCAAGTCTGATAACTGATCTTGTGAAAACGCCGCCATGTTTATAATAAATGAATCTGTTATTTTGCCAGCGTTCTTACATTAATAGCGATATAACCACACTACTCGTATATCAAACCACGCTGGAAACCCTCATATAGGGAAACCCTATTTCTCTACTCAATTCTTTCGAACATTCTAGGTGGTTTTTATATGCGCAGTTCGAATATGCTAGATCTACGGACTTACATAAAACGACATTTACATATTTCATGGCATATAATAGGACAGGAATAATACAGATTGTCTGCACACACAAAATTATAATACACACATCATAATAAATGTCCGTATTGCCTCTACCGGAAGTCAGCGCTGTTTGGTCATGGTGGCCCAATTAAATGCCACTAAGTGCTCGGTCTAGTTTTCTTTGAGGTCAATAGTTAGAGAAAACAATTCCGGAAAAACCAAACTTGGGGATTTGGGAAAATCCAACTTTCGTATGTTAAATTTGGCTAAGGGTGCTCCCCCTCTCTTTATTGTGAGTGTATGTGTGTGTGTGTGTGGTGTGTTTGACCGCGCGCGCATGGGGGTGCAGTGGTAGAACTAACTCCCACGTGTCCAGTGACTAGTTGACAAATGGCGTGATATACGTTAATAACGTCTGTAGCAAAGAATTTAACACGTCAAAATGTATTTGGGGGAAACTACTATAGAGTCTTGGCTGTTAGTTGCCTACTATATAAAGTGGGAAAGTGGAAAGTCTTATTTAACATCGGCGCTGATTATATCTAAGTCGTATATGAGCCACGGGTATGTAGCACTGGGATTAATAACCCTATTTACTTCGATATTTGCAGCGCACGTTGTCTTATTTACTCTCACCAGGGTGTACTGTACTAACTGGACTATCCTAACGGCTATAGTGCTAATGTTCATCAAATTGTGGTATAGTTTGCTAAACTATCGTTTTTGGAAAAAATCACCAAGAAATGCAATTTCTTAATTAACACATAAACATTAAAAGAGGATTATAATGTATTTTAATCAAAAAATGTGTATGAACAATATATTTTGGGAAACACAGACTCATAGAACCAAAGGGGTGGATATATATATATATATATATATATATATATATATATATATACCACTCAGTCCTATGCAATCGGCTCAACAATAATGATATTGGCTTTGACTCGATGTCATTGAGCATGGGTATGACAGTTAAGATCATGGAAGATAGATATCTGACATATCTCCGCTGTAACATATCAAACTATTTTGATTAATTGACGGATGAGAGTCTCTAAAATACTAGACCGCTCAAATGCATAGTCTAATTAGAGTGGTAAATAAACCTAATTTATTTCAAATTTCTTATTGGCTTAATATGTATGTGTATATTTCTCATAATCCGGCCCATAGTTTCATACATCGATCAATTCGCCACCAAATACTAAAGAAGTAAATGTGAATTAATCAGTGTTGATTCGCATGACAGGATGTTTGTGGTGTTTTCTTTATGATTGTATGATAATTTGAATGGCAGGCTTAATTTCTAGCTAATGACATCATCTTCAGAATTTGCTTAAACAAAAACCATCAAAGTAATAATAATACGGAACATTTTACGTAAATCACTACTATATGTCGTATCTGATTAGAGTATCGAACATATTATTAAATATTAATACCATATTTGTTAGAATAACAGAAACAAATAGCAAAATTAGCAACAACAACAACAATTATGACACTAATAAATATAGCCGAGAAACATTATAAAATAGTTATAATAATAATGTGTTGTTCAATTTTAAACACGTGTTATCATCTTTGTTTGGGAGAATTTGTTATGATATAGACAATTAATATCATTTCATGGCACCATATTTTGCTAACATGTAATCTTTACTATTACTAATATATATATATATATATATATATATATATATATATATATTATATAACTATTATACGTATTATACACACACACACACACACATATATATATATATATATATATATATATATAACCCACACACGATATATATATATATATATATATATATATATATATATATAGAGAGAGAGAGAGAGAGAGAGAGAGAGAGAGAGAGAATCAGTCTGTCGGTCAAACAGAGAGTTAAACTTAATCATATCATCTTCAATCCATTTTCTACAAGTATCATTCCAAAGCCTAGTGCATATAGGCTATGAGTGTGGGTAAGAACTGTTTTTCAGTTAATGTCGCTAATATGTGACTTACCATTCAGCCCATGAAATATGTACCACACAGACCTACATGATATGAGCTTACTGTTAATCGTTCACAAGGCATAATGTGGTTGATTACCCAATCGATTCATAACTTGAGTACTACAGTGTTATTACAATACACCTGTGTCACTTTATTGTGGACTTGTAATATATCAATTTCTTTCCTTTGGCTTATAATAGGCCATTATGGACACTTTAAAACCTTTACATTTCTAACATTATGGCCGTCAACTCTAGTGGTATTTTTAATTATCAAAGCCAGACCCACACTCCCAAGAATTTGACATTAATCCAAACCTAACTGCTTAAATAGACCTAAACTGGCCATGGCCAAAAGTGCTCAGCTTTAACGAGTTAGCCTGATATAGGTGAAATTACCCCCCCCCTTCTCTCTCTCTCTCTCTCTCTCTATATATATATATATATATATATATATATATATATATATATGACTAATTGCGTGTTATTATTATTATTATTTTATTATACTATATTTATATAGCACTTCTTCCATAGTATTGTATCATATGTTAAAAGGTGTTTTACATTATTAAACAACATAGTATATACAATGTGGTACAATTATCTTCAGATGTAATAACAAAGTAGCAATACAAAGACAATAGAGAAAAATAACAGAACAATCATTCATCCATCTAGACGTGACTTATAGCGAGCACAGATCAACTCAATCAATAACTGGATCTCTCTAACATAATTCTTTTAGCATATCACCTTCGTTTTTATAGATTTCATTACAATGAAAATATTATTTCCATTAATAGCCAAATCGTACTAGAAAGAAGCGAGTCTAACAGCTTTTGATGTACTTATTATTCTTGCATCCCTCATGTTGCTGGGAAGTTCATTCGACAAAGGTCTTGTGTTGAATCCTGTAGCGTATGGGTAGTCGGTGAAGTTCCTTCGGGACTGGTGTGATGTGATTACGGGGAGATGTTCTGATGGTCATCAAGACATTACCGTAGTTCAAACGCGATGTAACAGGTCCGTTTACTAGTGACTTCGTGGCTTCATTAGGCAAGTGGCGACTGATGCAACCGATCTTCCGTAATTGACCATAACCTGATCTGCATACAGCGTTCACTCGTTGTTCCCTGGTCATGATGGAGTCGAACATGACACCTAGATTCCGCTCACGCAATGTAGATGCAATTAAAGAATTGCCTTCATTAACAGATATAGCATCCATGCTTTTGGAATTATATCTAGAAGAGAATAGCATGACTTCTATATTGTCTCCATTCAACTTGAACATGTGATGCATCCAGGACTCGATGTCTTTGAGACAACTCTCGATAAGGGTTAGAGCTTCAAATTGTGCAACGTTATCTTTGGGATTGAATGCTAAATACAGGTGTCGTCGTCAGCGTAAAGGTGGTGCCGTAATCCATGGGTCCTTATAACATCAAGTGGTTTGGTGTACATAACGTAGTTTTTCGGACCTAGTACAGATTCCTGAAGTACGCTACATTCCTTCCAGAAAGATTCGGACAGTTCATCATCGACACATACAGTCTGGTACCTATCTGTGAGATATGACGTCATCCATGAGAGTGGTTTTCCCGAGATACCGAATCAATGCTCAAGGCGATCCATTGTACTTTGAGCAGAGCTGACTCAGTTGAGTGATACTTCCTGTATGCTGATTGATAACATTCACGGAGAGAGTTTATCACAAGGTGGGGCTCAAGGTGTGCATCAACAACCTTCTCCAAGGCCTCATAAATGAATGTGAACTTAGACACCTGTCTATAATGGTTCGGGTGTCAGGATCCAAGAGAAGCCTGATAAGGGCACATTTGAAATCCCTGGGAACGTAGCTCACCTCCATTGAAGTATTTATGATATTTGTCACTAGGGGTAGGAGCTCATCCAGACATTCTTTTATCAGCCATGTTGGCACAGGATCATGTTCAGTCGATTTCACTTCCTCTTGGGACGCAGGCGCAAAGGTCAGAAGGAAATCTGACATATCTATAAGTGTTTCGAGTAACTGGCTAACTAACGTGTTCTCCTATCATACACATAACGCGAATTACACTGCCAGGTACACTCATAAACGTAGGCAAAGTTACATATATGTGTTATAGACATATACGTGAAATTTAGGAATTAATCCAAATTGCAGTATGAGCATTCTGGACTTTTGAGCTTTGGCTGTCTTTTGCCCGTCATTCCACGTTTCATTTTCACTCCACCCAAGGATGCCTTTTTGTTTTGCAGCATGTCTGCAACATTGACGTCCTCCGTGTGATATAATTCTACGTGAAGATTATCACATTGAATCACTTCAGCAACATTCCGTTCGATATCCAGCACTTTGAAGAAACGATTATCGTCCATAATTAGAGACAGTAGATGTATCTGACAAAAACGATCGGCTTCGCTTCCCTTTCTCGTGATAACCAAACTGACGTAGTGTGGCCGTGGGTGATTCTTGCCCGGCACACAATAAAAATCGGTAAAATAGAGCCTCGTATTAGCATCAATCAAGTTAGTAACATCAAATGAGAACCTCTTAGGGCCGTATATCGATTTTCTATCCTTTTTGTTTGCAATGATACCAAAGAATAATCCTTTAAGTTTTTCCACATTCGCCGGTGAACGCTGATCTCCGTGAAGGTCTTTCTCGTATGTCTCCATGATGCCTGTTGATTTTAGAATATCAGCGTAGTAGTTCTCCGTTTTGTCTCGAAATAACTTACGACATGGTTTCATTCTTCCATGCCCTTCTTCGATATACCGTATAGCTTTTTCTCTCAAGTCTGATAACTGATCTTGTGAAAACGCCGCCATGTTTATACTAAATGAATCTGTTATTTTGCCAGCGTTCTTACATTAATAGCGATATAACCACACTACTCGTATATCAAACCACGCTGGAAACCCTCATATAGGGAAACCCTATTTCTCTACTCAATTCTTTCGAACATTCTAGGTGGTTTTTATATGCGCAGTTCGAATATGCTAGATCTACGGACTTACATAAAACGACATTTACATATTTCATGGCATATAATAGGACAGGAATAATACAGATTGTCTGCACACACAAAATTATAATACACACATCACAATAAATGTCCGTATTGCCTCTACCGGAAGTCAGCGCTGTTTGGTCATGGTGGCCCAATTAAATGCCACTAAGTGCTCGGTCTAGTTTTCTTTGAGGTCAATAGTTAGAGAAAACAATTCCGGAAAAACCAAACTTGGGGATTTGGGAAAATCCAACTTTCGTATGTTAAATTTGGCTAAGGGTGCTCCCCCTCTCTTTATTGTGAGTGTATGTGTGTGTGTGTGTGTGTGGGTGTTTGACCGCGCGCGCATGGGGGTGCAGTGGTAAAACTAACTCCCACGTGTCCAGTGACTAGTTGATAAATGGCGTGATATACGTTAATAACGTCTGTAGCAAAGAATTTAACACGTC